>PVJX010002263.1:67159-134067 GCA_004027295.1 Dolichotis patagonum
AAAAAAAAAAAAAAAAAGGAACTAAGCACAGAAGCCAGGTATGGTGGTGCACACCTGTAATCCCAGCACTCAAGAGGCTAAGGCAGGAGGCTCACTGAGTTGGAGACCAGCTTGGGCTACAAAGTGAACTCAAGGCCATAGCAAGACCCTGTCTCAAAAAAGACAAAGAGATTTTTTTCTTGTCATTTTTTAAATAGCAAGCAAGACCCTGTCTCAAAAAAGACAACAGATTTTTTTCTTGTCATTTTTTAAATTATAAAATACAGCTATTTACACAGCATTTATATTGTATTATGTATAAAAATCATTTACAGATAATGTGAAGTCTACCAGGGGATGTGCAGAAGCTATATGTAAATACTATGCTGTTTCTTTTTCTCTCCTCTTTTTGGACCTGGGGTTTGAATGCAGGGTCTTCATAATGAGTTCCATCCTCAGACTTTTTAAAATTTTGAGACAGGATCTCACAAAGTTGTCTAGGCTGGGCGTGAACCTGCAATCCTGCGTGTTTCCCAGAGTACTGGGATTACAGGTGTCCATCTCCCACCTATCTTATTGCACCTCTTTTATACAAAGGACTTGCGCATGCTTGAATTTTGGTATACAAGGGGATCCTGGAAACAATCCCCTGGGAATAGTGAAAGACAACTGTATTTGACTTTTGTTTAAGTAACTGTAAACAGTTACTTTAAAAAAACTGATTTCCTAGCTGGATGTGGTGGCACACTTGTAATCCCAGCACTCAGGAGGATCCTTGTGAGTTTGAGACCAGCCTGGGTTACAAAGTGAGCTCAAAACCAGCCTGAACTGCATAGTGAAACCCTGCCTCAAAAAAAAAAAAAAAAAAAAAAAAAAGCAAACTAACAAAAAAACCAAAAATAGGTTTGCGTATTGATACCAAAACTCACTTTGTAGTTCTAGGAATAATTTTGTAGACTTGAGATTTTCTATGTAGACAATGTTATTTGTAAATATGGGCAGTTCTGCTTCTTCCTTTCTAGTATATAGGCCTTTTCTTTTTCTTGTCTTATTGAGAGAAGATTCAATGTTCAACAGGATTACTGAAAATGCACACTGTGTCTTGTCATGATCAGAAAGAAAACAATCTTTTATTATTGGTACAGTGCAGACCCTTTTTTTTTTTATAAAGATTTGTATATCAGGTTGAAGAAGTTTCTTGTTATTGTTAGTTTTCTCAGTTGTTTTTAAAGTCATAAATTTTAAATTTTGTTAAATCTTTTTTTGGGAAGGGTTAACTGGGAATTGAACCCAGGACCTCACACCTGCCAAGCAGGCACTGTGCCCCTGAGTTAAAACCCTAGCCCTAAATTTTGTGACTCGTTATACAACTCTGAGTTGATTTGCTTATTTTGTGGAAAACATTATGAAACACATTAGGCTATGTTTTTTTGGACTATTTTTGCTAATTTTGATGTCAAAGTAATGCTGGCCTCATAAAATGAACAGCGAAATGCATACTTCTCTGCTAATTTGTGGAAAGATTTTCAAAACTGGCGCTATTTATTCTGTAATTGTTGGAATTCACCAGTGAAAGCATTTGGGCCTGGACAAATCTCTTATAGAAGATTTATAACTGAGAGTTCAATTGTTTGAGGTCTTTTTTAGGCTGCTATTTCATCCCAGGTGAGACCAGTAGTTTTAAGATTTTGAAGAAATTGAAGGAAGGTCTATTTCATCCTGCAAAATCCACATGCAGAATGGTTTTCAGCACTTCCTCATTGGCTCACATTCTGCAGTGTCCACAGTGATACATCTTTACTTTCTGATATTAGTTTATATCTGCTATTATTGTTCATGCTATGAGTTCATCAGTTTTTTAAAGAATCAACTATTGGGTTCATTTTTTTCTTTTTAATTTCACTTATTTCTTCTGTTATCTTTACTATTTCTGCTTGCTTTGGATTTACTTTTTTTTTTCTGTTTCTTTCGTATTTCGAGATAAGGCTTCACTGTGTTGCCCACACTAGTATCAAATTCATGGACTCAAGGGATGCTCCTGGCTCAGCCTCCTGGGCATCTGGGATTACAGGTATACATCACTATGCTGGGCTTTTTTTTCAAACTTCTTTTTTGGTACCAGGAATCAAACTCAGGGCCAGGTAGGTGCTGTGATGCTGAGCTGTATCACCGTCCCCCCCCCCCCCGCTTTTAAACTTTTTAAAAATGGATGTTTAGGCCATCCTTGTTTTTTTGTTTTTTCTTTTTCCTAAGATAAAGTCTTGCTTCGCAGGTCAGGCTGGCCTTGAACTCACTGTGTATCCAAGGTTGGCTACAAGGATGGCTAGAACTCATGAGTATCTTCCTGTCTTCTGCCTTTGTCTCCCAAGCACTGGGATTACCGGCATGTGGCACCACATGCCCAGCTTGTCTTTCTTTTCTAAAACAGTCATTTAATGGAACAATTTCTCTCTAAATACTGCTCCCCCACAAAATCTATTTTATTTCAAAGAGAAAAAAGAAAAAAAGTAAAACAAAATTTCAAAACATGTCAACTGGCACTGTCATCCCCAAATCATTCACCCAGAGCACAAGACATCTGCATTCAATTGTCCAAACAATACCAGCACAAATCTTTCTCTTCAATGACCTCAGAAAAATCAGTGGTACAACTATCTTAACTATTTTTATATACATATATTTATATATACATATTTTGTTCCTTTCAGCTTCTCCTACTAGTGAGACAATATGATGCTTACACGTGTGTTTGATTTATTTCACTTATGAGTATGGTCTCAAGCTGCATCCATTTACCTATGAAAGTCTCCAATTTATCCTTCTTTATGACTGAGTAGTACTCCATTGTATAAAAATACCACATCTTTTTTATTCATTCCTCAGTTGATGGGCATTTAGGTTGTTTACAAGATCTGGCTATTACAAATCATAAGCACCATTTTAGTGTCTGGAGATTTTCCTGCTGTTAGGTGGTTAACAACTGATTTCTAGATTAATTTCTTTATGGTCACAAAACAGACTTTTACATGATTTTAGTTCTATTAAATCTGCTGAGATCTGTTTCACAGCCCAGGACACTCTGTGTTGGTACATGTGCTGTGAGTGCTTGAGAAGTTGGGCTCTGGTCTAGTTGGATAGACCATTTACAGATGTCTGGAGCCCATGCTGGTTGTTGTATTGTTTGTATCTTTTGTACTCTGAAATTCTCTCAACTGCAACTAATCACTGAGACATAAATGTTGACATTTGTGACTAGAACTGCAGATGTTTCCCTTTTCAATTCTTTTCTTTTTGGGGGGGGGGGATTGAACTCACGACCTCGCGCTTGCCAGGCAGGCGCTTAAGCCACTGAGCTCCCTTTTCAATTCTGACCATTTTTTGTTTCATGTATGCTTTGTTGTTTGACAGACATATCCAAGATTTTTTTTTTTGTACCAGGGATCAAACTTGCCAGGCAGGCGCTTATGCCACTAAGCTAAACTCCCAGCCCATATTCAGGATTATTATATTTACTTGGTGTAGTCACCCTTTATTATATAAAACCTCTGTCTTAGTTACTTTTCTTGTTGCTGAGACAAAACAGCTCCCACTCAAAATTAAAGGAGGAAAAGTGTATAGTAGCTCACGGTTTGTAGAAGTTTCAGTCCATAGTTGGCTGGCTCCAAGGCAGGGTAGCATGGCAGAGAAACTGTCTATGGCATGCAGAAGGCAGCAAAGTGGTGAAGTAGTGAAGCAGCAAGCAATAAGCACTGGCAACAGCAGCCCTCTTTCTGTCCCTTATATTCTATCTAGGCTACATGTCCTTAGGGCAGGTATCAATCACACCCAGGGTGAGCCTTTACATTATCCACATCCAGACCTATGCTAAATCAGTAAATGGACTAATTTAATAACCATACACCCTTAATTGCAACATTGCATACTCTAGATGCAGCATTTCTGAAAAGCCCTACCTATGACCACTTGAGACTTTGAGAGGGACATCTAGGCACAAGAAATAATAATGCCCTCCTTTCTTTTTGTAGTGTACTGGATAGAACCCAGGGCCTCAAATGTGGTAAGTACCCATTCTGCCACTAAGCTACACTCCCAGCCCCAATATAAAACCCCTCTTTAACAATGGTAAGTTTCTTTGCTCTTAGGTCTACTTTGATATTAATACAGTCATTCTACTTTTCTTCTGGTATTTGGTGCATAGCAGTGCCTCCTAAGCCACCCAGTAGATGTCTGAAACCACAAATACCATGCTTTTTCCTGTTCCTGTATACATATCTCTGATAGTTTAATTTATAAATTAGGTACCATAAGAGGTTAATGATAATAAAACAGAATTATAATACAGTATAAAAATGAGCTATATGAATGTGTTCTCTTTTAAATGATCTCATCGTGCTGTACCTTCCCTTCTTCCTAAGATGGTGTGAGATGATATAGGGCCCACGTGATTAGATGGAGTAAAGTGAACAGTGTGGACACTGCCACAGTGTCAGGCTAGTACACAAGAGTTACCTGAAGATAAGCACCAGGATACCACAATAGCTGAACCATCAGTGGAGCCAACGACAACGTTCTCCAGTAAAATTTTATTTACAAAAACAGGCAACTAACCCATGGGTCATACTCTGGTGACTCCTTACCTCCCACTTCATATGTGGCTGTTTTATAACAGTACATCTATACAACATTATTGTATATTGTGGTTTTAATATCCTACATGTTTTACAGAACTAAAGAAAAGACTGCCTTTCATATGTGGCTAGTTATTGCTGTTACTGACCCTCTTTCATAAAGTTTCTATATAGCATCATTTATCTTCTGGCTGAAGAATTGAAAAATGGGGTATGGTCTGGTAGTGTAGCTTAATGGTAGAATTCCTCTTGGTTCTATCCCCAGTACCACCACTACCACCAAAAAAAACCAAAAAACAAAACAAAAAAAGTTTTAGTAAGAAAATACAACTGTGGCATAAGCACCTGCCTGGCAAGCAAAAAGTCTAGAGTTTGATCCCTGGTACCAAAAAAAAAAAAAAAAAAAAAAAAAAAAAAAAAAAAAAAAAAAAAAAAAAAAAAAAAAAAAAAAAAAAAAAAAGAGAAAGAGAAAGAAAAAGAAAAAATAACCGATAAATACCACCAGGCTTGGCTTTCTTGCAGCATTTTCATAAGAGTTGCTTTAATTTCATTGTCTGTAATAATTACAATAGCTATACCCTCTCTGCTGTTGGCATTTTGGTCTTTTCTCATGTAAACTGAGATTTTCTTGCTGTGTATGTAGGCTGGATGACACTGTATTTTAGTGTTATGGGTTGTCCCTTAACACCAAAAAAAGGCATGTTCAAGCCCTAACCCTCCGCACCTCACAGTGCAGTGTGACCTTATTTGGAAATCTCTAAATTCTTTCTGGAGTAGAGTGAAGTCATTACCCAGTTAAGACTGGTGTCCTTGTCTCTTTTCTCCTTGCTTTCTTTCTTTTTTTTTTGGTTTGTTGAGACAGGGTCTTACTGTATAGTTCAGGCTGCTCCTGAACTCACTATGTAGCCCAGGCTGGCCTTGAACTTGCAGCAATTCTCCTGTCTTAGCCTCCAGACTGCTAGGATTACAGGCATGCACCACCACGCTTGGCTTTGAGTTTTCATTAAGAAATATTGAATTTTGTCAAGAATTTTTTCTGCCACTATTGAGATGGTCATATAATTTTCCTTCTTTTTCTCTGTTGATGTGATGAGTTTGTTTTTTTTTAGTAGGGTCTTGCTTTGTAGTTCAGGCTGCACTTGAACTTATTAATTGCCCAGGCTGGCCTTGAACTTGCTTCCTGCCTCAGCCTCCTCAGTGCTGGGATCACAGGCATGTGCCACTGTGCCTGGTTTAGCTGCTTTTATATAAACATTCTTTTCCCTCCTTTTCCTTGGAACTTCATTGGGTTAGATTGCATTATTATTGTCCCACTGAGGTTCTGCTAATGTCTGTCAAAAATTTGTATCTCTGAGTGTCACTGTGGGTTCTTTTTGTTGTGTTTCTCATTCAGTGATCTTTTTTGCTAAACTTTCTAATCTATAATCCATATCAGTGATTTTAAAAAATAATCGTTCCATTTTAGAGTACTTGTAAATTAATTAATTAATTAATTAATTAATTTTGAAGGCAGGGCCTCACTATGTAGCGCAGGCTGGCCTTGAACTCAGAGTGATCCTCCTGCCTCAGCCTCCCAAGTGCTGGGATTATAGGCATGTCACCATGCCTGGCAGTACTTGTAAAGTTGGAGAAAAGTTGGGAAGATAGTACACAGAGGTTCCATATATCTCACATCTAGTTTCCCTGTTACAGACATTTTATCTTTTTTTTCTTTCTTTTTCATTTTACCTTTTTTGTACAGCGTATCTGTCCAAGTTCACTGGATACTTTAAGAAAGTCTATACTTTGTTCTCCATTCAAATGCCCTCCTTCTGCGCCGGATACTGTCCAAATTACGACATTACATTTAGCTATCACGTCTTCTTCTATTTCTTTCAGTATGACAGTTTCTCAGACTTTCCTAGTTTTGGATGATCTTGACAGTTTCGAGGAAGGTTGGCCAGGTACTTTTCAGAATATTTTTCAGCTTTCATTTGTCTGATGTTTTTCTCAGCATTAGTTGGGGTCATGCATGTTTCTGGGAGTGTGAGCCCTCTGTGTCAAGAGCAAGAGCTGCCACTCTTGGCACTGCCCCTGATACACTGGCACAGGTAGGGGTTGTGTGTTGCCCCCTGGGAGTGTAGGGTCTATGCAAGTGACATGGAATTCCTCTGCCTGGAAGATGAGTTTCAGTGACATTTTATCCAACTTGTTTTTTAATCTCCTAATTCTCAGTCTTCATGTCTTTGCTTTGCTTTCTTCAGGACACAGAACACGGTTAAAATTGTTTTAATGTCCTTGCTTGTCATCCCATCAAACCTGAGTCTGTTACTATCAACTCTCACCCTTCTGTACAAATCAAATTTTCTTGACTACTGACTTACCCAGTTTGACTGGGTCTAGGAAATGGGTACTTTATCTATCTATCTATCTATCTATCTATCTATCTTTTGGTAGTGGGGATCAAACTCATGACCTCTCGCTTGCCAGGCAGGAGGAGCTTATATTACTGAGCTAAACCCCTGGCTCAGTAATTGGTACTTTATGATGCATGTCTGAATTCTGTTAGTCTTTCTTTCTACAGTGCTATACTTGAGGACAGTTTCACTTAATACAGGCTGGTCCCACCACTTCCAGGGTTGTTTCAAAGCATTTAGATGCTCTTCACTCTGGGCCTTTAGCCCATGTCCAGAGTCATGTCCAACTGTGGTCCTCTTACGTCTCCAATGAACTCCCTTTGTATTTATGCACAATGGCTTCTCCACTCTAGGTGGTGAAAATGAAAATAATTTGTGATCTTTTGTAAGCCTGAATTGCTCCCCTAGTAGTTAGTTCCTCAGCCTCCTCTGTAAAGATCTATAGTCTGCAAGAGCAAATCAGCTCCTCCCTCTGTAAAGGTCTATAGTCTGAAAGAGCAAAGACTCCAGGAAGCTCACCTGTATATTGCAGAAGCTCTTTCTTGGCTGAACTTCCTCCTCTCTGGTACCATGCCCCACATACTCTAGCTGCCTCTGCTTCTCCACAGTCTGGTCTATTAGGGTCCCTCTGCACTTAAGTTGAAATTACCTCTGCACAGAGCACATGCAATTGCATGGTTTACCCTATCTTAATCTGTCTTCTAATGCTTCAGGTCTGTTCACTCTTTTCTTGTTCTTGTGGTACTAGAGGCCTTAATACTGGGCTATACTCCTAGTCCTTTCACTTTTCATTTTGAGACTCCTGCAAAATTACTAAATTGTGCAGGATAGGCTTGAACTTTCATTTTCTTGTCTCAGTGCTGAGATTACAAGTGTGTAACTACGGATGGTTTTTTATGTAGTAAACATTAAATCCAAGTGGACTGTCAAGCACACTTCATCTTAAGGGTCATTATGAGTTTCACAGAATTGGCTAGTGAATCACAGAGAGCCCAATGTCCCATATCCTTGCCTCAGTGCTTCAAGGGGCCTCCTGTGCTGAGTACAGGCAATTCTAGGAGGAGGTTATATTTATACTAGGATATAACAAAAACCTATTACTGGAATTGGGACAGGACATGAGCAATAAGGCTCCCAGCTACTGGTAGTAAGCAACACTCTTCTACTCCAACATAGCTGTCAGTGAATGTCAAGTCACATAGTAAATTTGAAATGCATACAAAATGCAGCATGTATGTACTTTTATATAGACAGAGCAGGTCTATGAGCTTACACATTTTCTCAAAGGCTCCATGATCCCAGAATATTAATGGCTACTATATTCCATGTGGTGAAGCAGCCATACGCTTCAACCCCCATTCCCTTATTGGAGACTGAATTCAGGGTCTTGCAAATGTTGGCAAGTATTCTATCACTATATCCTAGCCCTTTTAAAATTTTAATTTGAGACAAGGTCTTACTATGTTGCCCAGGCTGGCCTTTGAACTTCTACTCCTGCTAGTTTAGCCTCCTGAGAAGCTGGGATTATAGGTGTGCACCACTTTGTCCAGCTCTCCTTTGCTCTACATATCTGCCCAGCAATGCGTCCTCCCGTTTTAGTTTCCCCTACTCATCTGAAGATGAGGCTTGTGATGTGCTCTGGTTTTCTAGGACTGGCTGCCTGACCAGCCTCTGGGTCCCAGGAATTGGGACTTTTAAGTGGAACAAGAGTCTGAGTAGGTAGCTACAACTGCATCTAGTGAACTGGGGAGCCATGGATAACTAAGTGCTATGGCCAGTACTACATCTTCCCTAGTCTTACTTTTGTTCTTCATTAAAAATCCTTCTATGACTTCTCTAAGTACTTTTCTTGCTTTTTCTCAGGTTAGCTTTAGCTCACATCTGTAATATAGGCACCATTACCAGTGCATTGCCCCAGAAGCCTAGCTACCACACACTGTAACCTTCAGGCCCAATGAACAAATGTAGCTTGGTCAACTTTGCTCACCAAAGGGCCAACAAGGTCAGAAGAGGAAGACTGGCAGCATCTGCCAGCAATGCTGGGTACTAGGAAACATTTAGGGGGTCAAGCTGTCCTCTTTTCACACCATGTGAGGCCAGTGTCCTCCTCTTGCTAGGCTTTGAGGAGAGCCCTGAGGCCAGAGGCAGGTTCTAGCCCAGTCATCCTATACTTGACCAGAGCTACCTCCTTTTTCCAGAGTAGGTGCTATACCCTGGCTGGGCTCCTTGCACAATGAGTGGCTCTCAGTGATAGGCTGCCCTTTCTGGCCCCACGATTAAGAGTCATGAACAAGTTGGGTGAGGTGGCTCCTGCCTATAATCCCAGCTACTTGTGAGGCTGAGGCAGGAGAAGCATGAGTCCAAGACCAGCTGGGGAACTACATAGCAAAAACCCTATCTCAAAATAAAATACGGGTTAGAGACGCAGCTGAGTGCTCGCCTAGTATGAATGAGGCTCTGACTTCAATATCCAGCGAAGGAAAACATCCAAACTATGACTCAATAGGCCAGCTGCCTCACTGTTCCAGTGGCAGCTGGGGCCTAAGAAGGAGGTAAATAGGGGTTTCCTTCTGCCTTCTACTCAGGAAATGTGGCAAAGGCAGGCAGTGAGTGACAGCTGGATTACTATGTAACTTTGAATTTGGTCTTTTCATTTTAAAATTTTTATTTTTTTGAGATAGGGTCTTGCTATGTAGTTCAGACTGCTGGTCTTGAACTCACTACGCATAGCCCAAACTGGCCTCAAGCTCACAGTAATCCTCTTGCCTCAGTCTCCTAAGTGCTGGGTTTACAGGTGTGCATCACTACGCCCAGCTTGGTCTTTCTACTTTCTAGCTCTTTGTTAAAGCTTTTTGTTTTGGATACCGGGGATCGAACTCATGACCTCAGGATTGCCAGGCAGGCGCTTAAGCCACTGAGCTAAATCCCAGGCCCAGTGTTAAAAGCTTCTTGATGTTTTGTTTTGTGTTGCTGGGGACTGAACCCAGGATCTTGTGCACGCAAGGCAAGAGCTCTACCATTGAGCCATATTCCCAGCCCTTCTTGATGTTTTTGAGTTTCAGTTTTCTTCTGTTTCGAGACTCACTATAGGGAGTCTCACTATAGGGCCCAGCCCAGTCTTGAACTCATAGACTAGAGACCCTCCCACCCTAGCATCCCAAGTGCTGGAACAGGTACACACCAGGTGCATCCAGATGAGTCTCAGTTTTTATCTATAAAATGGAAATTATGTCACTTAATTGAATAGTTGTGGTGAGAACAGAATGAAATATAAGAAGCTTAACTTGTAACATATATTGAATGAGGACCACTTGCTGGTCATTACAGATGGCCCAGGGACTCCCAGATTACACAACCCAAGTCACAGCCTGCTGCTGGGGTGTGTGACCTCCAGCATTTTAGGACTGCTGCCAAGGTTTCAAAGGCAAGACCAGAAGGCCTGTCAATTCCTGTTAGTTGTCTGAGCATGAGCTCACCTGGCTGTCAGAGCTGAGAGAGCAGGAGTGGCCTTGCTTGTCTGGGAGTTCCAGACACCACCTGGGGCTGAAGGCTCTTGTTTCTAAAACACCTCATGTGACTTCACCAGGAACATCTAGGTAGGATAGATGCCCTGCCCTTGCCTTACTGTATAGCCAGCTCTGCCCTAACTGCCCAACCAGAGACCTACCCTCTCCACAGCAGCTGGGCTCAGTGCCTTGGCAACCTGTAGTCTCTTCATTCTCAGGGATTCCTTGGCCTCAACTGATAATGTCATTTCTGTTCTTGAAAAGAAGACAATTACATCATCAAGCTGGGACTAGCAAAAGGCCAGAGAAGTGCCAGCCAAAAATTAAATAGGCCCTGTCAGTGTAGGGTGGTTTAAAAAAATGTAGTGCCCCCTTAAATTTTGTACCTGGGTTTCTCCCAGTGGTTTGGTCCTCATCATAAGGACTTGGTCTACCCCAGCTCATCTTCATCTGCAGGCCCAACTGCCCCAGCATTTGTGTCACATAAGCATGTGGCCCTGTGCATTATTCTCAGACTCCTTAGGTGGCTCTTGGGGCTGGGGCACCACAGCTGGTCCTAAAAGGGAAGGGAGTCATAGGATTAGGTCTGTTACTTTTAGAAGATCCACCAGGACATAGTGAATAAGTTTGAAAATATCTTTTAATTATGAAGCACAAGTTCATCCCCATCCCCCCACTTGGTTCTGGGGATCGAACTCACAACCTCATGCTTGCCAGGCAGGCACTTAGGCCACTGAGCTAAATCCCTGGCCCCACAATTTCACTTTTTAATAAAAATTTAAATTGAAAAATTATCTGTACTCTCACCTACCAGAGATAATCAACATTATTTTTCATGCTTCCTCTCAATCTTTCTAAAGACTAAATAAGATGACTTTGTACAGAATTGGGATCCAGTCTGGGCATGGTGGCATATACCTGGAATTCCAGCACTTGGGAGATTAAAGCAGGAGAAAGCCTTGAGTTTGAAGCCAGCCTGGGCTACACCATGAATTTTAGGTCAGCCTGAATTACATAGCAAGACCCTGTATCAAAAAACCAAACCAAACCAAACCAAACCAAACCACTACCACATACAATCCAACCTCTACCTACTACCACTTGGTATTCACTGTATCTGGTACCTGAGCCTAACTTTTTCACTTGTGTCTGGGCATTTCTCCCTGATGGTCCTGCAGCTCTCCAGATTTGTCCTCTGTCCAGCAAGGGCCTAGCAAGAGCCTCATTTGGTGAACTGAGGGGTTATTGCATAAAGGAGAGAAAGTCAAGGCTGAGAGATGGCTCTGAGTACAGAATACACATTTAGGGCAGTACTGAAAAGCCCACTAAGAGAAGGCGATTCATACCCACATTCATACGCTAGTATGGATCCTAACCTTGTGGTCACCAAATTTCTTCCCCCAGGGCAAATATAACTGCATTTCCTCCAGGATCTGTCTGATCTTTTGAGGCCCTTTCTGATTGGATGATGCTTGTGTAACTGTATGGGAGCTTACATACAGCTCCCATGGGGAAACAACATCATAAAGAAAGAGCATAACCCCTACCACATGAGTTCCTTGATGGTGACCTGTATGTAGCCCCATAGCAGAGCTGCCAGTCCAAAGATAGCCATGCTCAGTAAAGGGCTTCTGGGGCTGGAAGTTCTTCCCTAAATATTACACCGTGAGAATTAGCCATTATTCTTCCTTAAACGGTATTTTTTTTCTTTTCTTTTTTTTTTTTGGTACCGGGGATCGAACTCACGACCTTGCAATTGCAAGGCAGGCACTTATGCCGCTGAGCTAAATCCCAGGCCCTCAAACAGTATTTTTTTGACAGACTGGTGAGAAGACTTCAGCACCAAAGAGAACACACTCAAGAATGCCCACCCTAAAGGCTTCCACGGTCTCTAAGGGCTGGGTCATGGACAGTGAATCTGCAGGAAGATCCATGCTGGGACTCTACTGACAGAAGCCACAGGACTGGTGTGAGTACCTTCAAGAGTGGGGGACAAGAGCATCATTTCCTTTCTCTGGGCCAGGCAGCCAGCTCTGTGGAACTCTACAGGCCCATGCCCAGCCTGGACAGTTGGCCAGAACTTGGTTTCTATACTCATTGTCATGCCAGTCCCTTAATCCTGTGGCCTGCACCAACAGACACAACCACAGCTGATCTGTACTGACCAGGCAGGACCAGATGCTTGAGTTCAGTCAGCTCCCCTGGGAAAAGAATCAACAGGGCCACTGCCAGTGTGCCTTGTGGATGGAGGCTGGGCACAGGCCTGGTAAGATTCTCTTCTCATTCAACAGCCCTCCCCAGAAGACCCTGTGGGTCCTGAAAGCATGTACACTGGTGCGTTATCTCCATACCTCACAATCTTTAAGCAGAAACAACAGGCACATTACAAGACAGGATGGACCTTCCTAGTAGAATTATTCTCAGAGTATTTCAGAGGATCTCTGATACTACTCCTTGACTTGAGCAAGGGCTATCCCTATGTGCTATAATGAACAAAGCAGAGGTGGAAAGAAGAGTAAAAGAAGGCTGAAAAGTAGGGTCACTTTCTCTGGCTAGGAAATTCCGAAAATGACATTCAGGAAAAGACACTGCCACTTTTTGGGTCTGGGGAGCAGGGAAGGCTGAGAAAGAAGAGATACCAGCAGAACAAACACAAACTTTCTGGTTCTCTCTTTATTTCCAAACTTCTCCAAGCAGTGAAAGGGTTCAGTAAACAGATCAGGCAATTGAGGTAGACTGCTTGGCCTCCTCCAGCCTTTATGAACGCTTAAGGGACTGGTGTGTGCAAGGGGGTGCTCAGCACTACGTTTTGGGGTCAACCAGGTTTGGTAGCACCTGGCACAGTCCGTCTAAAAGCTCCCTGTGAATTAGTGAGGCCTGTCTTCAGGCCACGATTTACTAGTCCTGGGTCTGGCCCTCACTGGGCAACACGTCATAGCCAGGACACTCACTGGTCTCCAACTCCAGGCACAGGCGTGGAGTCATCTCTGTAAGCCCCAACGACGGGTGAAGAACTCCCATTAAAACGTACATATCAGCCTGCCAAGTCTTAACATTTGCAGATCATGAACTTCAAGTCATGCCTCACTTCTTAAAATTTTTTTTGTTACTACAGGGTCTACCTGGTACATACCTCGATGCCAGGCAACTAAAGAGATCACTACGCCATCCCACTAGACCCAGGCGAAGCTGTTTAGGCGGCTATTTGGGAAGAGTTCGGACTTCACGTCGTTTTGTAGCTCCCACTGCCGTTCTGCCCACTAGAGACACACCTTCCCACTCATGAAGGCCCTCAACCTCTTCCCGACGGCTGCCGAAAAGTCGGCGGGGTACACGGCCCTCAAAGACCAAAGAACTTGAAACCTCATCCTGCGCTTCCCGACGGACTCGGCCTGCGCGGCCCGGGGGGCGGGGCGGCTTTCCCCGGAGACAACTATGACTGCTCAGGGTGCGGAGCGCCGGCCTGGCAGGCCGCAGCTTCTCGCAACCGAGGGCCCCTCCCGGCAGACCTCCCCAGCCCGCGCCCCAGCTCTTGTGCAGCCTGTGGCGGCCCTTACCGGGCTCCAGCAGATGAGAGCGTCGGTGTCCGGATCGCTCACGAGGGTCCACAGCTTGGTCAGGAAGGCTGGGACGTTGCTGGGCCCCGCCGCGCTGGCGCCCACGGGCAAATCCATCTCGGGTGAGAAGGCAGAGGGGACGGCCGCGAGGAGGGGTATAGGACCTGGCTAGTGCCGCTGCCGCGTTTGCGGCCCGTGTCGCGCCGCTGCTCGTTGCGCACACACGGTCCCTGAGCCTCGCATGGCAGCCGCCATCTTGCGACGGGCACGCTCCCGTAGGCGCGCCCCGCCCGCGCGCGCTCGTTTGCGCAGGCGCCTTGGCAAGCACCTTTGCCGTCTTTGCTCCCTTGCGGGCCGCCTCACCACGCGCCTGCGCAGGGATGCCCCGCCTCCGCAAGTCACCAATCAGGTCTGGACGGGCAAGGCCAGGATGGGCGGGGCCGGGCCGTGGTGCTAGCGGCGCGCTCACTGCCGGAAGTGGCAGTCAGTCGGGGGCCGGTGTGGCGTAACATGGCTGGGGAGCGAGGCGAGGGGCTCGTGGTGCCAGAGCGGGGAGGTCGGCCGCCCAAGCGACGTCCGGAGTTTGAGCCAGAGCCAGAGTCAGAGGAGGTGATTATGGGCAGTGGTCCCGCCCGCCGCGGGTTCGGCGAGCACGTGGCAGACGCCCTGGTCGGGAGGCCTGAGGGGTGGTGTGCGCGGCCCTGGATGTTCTGGAAGTCAGGCTACCGCTGGTCTTGTTGGTTGTCTTGGGAGCCAGGCCCACCACCTGGTTCTGCTGGACGTCCTGGGCTCCTGGGCCAGGGTAGTTGAAGAATCACGTCAGGGAAGGTCAAAGAGCCGGCAGGATTCTAGCCTGCACAGTCGGTTAAGTGACAGGCCCATGGGCACATCCTTGTAGCGTGCCAGTGTGTTAGGTATATATAGGAATGCTAGGGGCATACAAGTATGGACTTATGGAATAGGAGTCCCAGTGCCCACTATAGTGGTTGTGACTGCGTCTCCCTTGCTGCTCTGCTGGCTGGGCTTGGTTGGGACTTCATCAGATCTAAATGGTACAAGGTGTACACTGCCCATTCTCTCTTAGCTAACTCTTTGTTTTGTGAAATGTAGCAAAGCTGCTTTCCATTGCTTGTTTGTAGTCTGAGGCCCTTGGGAGTGAGTTGTTTGTACCCCAACCATTCCCACTGTTTTTACTTACTATTATAAAGGAGACTACTGAATATTGGAAATATATTATGAATGAGTGTATGTGAGTCTCTTCTTTGGAAACTTAGGTGAATGCTATGGATTAGTGCATAATGCAGACCATCAAGTACGGTGAAACTTCTAAACGTAAAAACACTGAAACTGAGAATTCTGACTTTATATGCTTCCTAAAGATCTTAAGTTGTGCTATTTTTCAGAAGCCAGTGACAGAACCTGTGCAAAGTGGTTTGGATGTCTCCTAGAATTAGGCCTGGAGTGGTCTCCGGTCAGCATAGAGAAAGTCATGGCTTTGCTCCCAGAAGAGAACAGATGGGTTTAGCTTGTTTACAAGTGAAGTTCATGGTGTCATTGCTCTTGAGCCAACTTTCCATTTTTCCTACTAACAGTCTCCTTGGATAAGGAAGCTTCCATTTCAGGTGATAAAAGCCCTTCAGGGACTTTGGTTCTCTCTCGGTCCCTAGCACCTACCCTAGGCAGTGAGTGCTCTTCCAGTTCTGGGAGTCTTGAGTGGCAGGGTGAAGCGTGGAGTTTTTCTGTCTGTAGAGGAAAGTAGGGTTTGGCAATACAGTGGGAGCTGAACTGTGAGGTGGTGTTGTCCTTAAAAACACTAAGATACTATGGGACACTAGTTGTTGTCCTTTCCCTTGTGAGACATTAGAGTTTTTTTGTTTTTTTTTTTGACATTAGGGTTTAAAATGTTTGTTCTGAGAATAGGTGGCCCTGCTATCAACAGAGGCAGAAGATAGGTTGGATAAGTGGCTCTGGTAGAGGTGGAGGCTTGTAAGAGGCAGGCTGCACCAGCCACCTGGTCAGCTGCACCTTCCATAGTGTGTGTGGTACCTGCCTAGGCGAGCCTACAAGCTGACAGTTACCAACTCTATGCTTTCTTGCAGTCCTTTCTTCTCTGTGACCCTGCTTCCAGCCATGGTGATGGCAACGATTCCAGCCTCTCTGACAGTGAGGAAAGTGTATTCTCAGGCTTGGAAGATTCTGGCAGTGATAGCAGTGAAGACAACGACGACGAGGGAGAGGATGAAATCAGCTGTGGCAAGGGCCATAGCAGGACAGAGGGGCAGGCACAGGTGGGTGATGGAGATGTTCCTGTGGCTGACTTTTGTGGATGAGGGCAGCCAGGAAAAAGCAACACTGGCCGGGCCATGGCTTTCTGAGAGCTGTAACCACACTGTCTTTCCATGTTCCATCAGGAAACTCAAAGCTTTGTCCCTCAGTTGTTGCATCTGAGGGTACATTTAGGCTCTGGACCACTGGTTTTTAATCCCAATTGTGTGTGCTGTTCTTGAGAATTCTGAAAATCCGCATGCTGAGGCCCTTCCTTCTCAGATAGTTCTCAAAGTATCTCTTGGTGGGACACTAGGCAGATTTTCCTGACTTTCCTATAGGCTAGGTTTTCTAGAGCAGAAGCCAATAGGAATACTGCCTGAGCACTGGCAGGACATGGCTGTGAGGGAGCATGCTGAATAGTTGGGCAGGGTTTGCTGTAGTCCAGTCTAGCCAGCCTATGGGTCTCAGAGATGCAGAGATCCCAGAGTTGCTGGGTTTTTTTTTTTGGTACCAGGAATTGAACTCACAACCTTGTGCTTGTCCCTGCTCATCTTAAGCAAGAAAACTGGGAGAAATGCTTGATTTTTTTAAAATTTTATTTTAAAAGGGAGTAAAATTAAACACAACAAAACAGGAAATGCTTGATTTGACTAAAATCGGCAAGTGTTATTTAAAGCATTCTGAAAAGTAGTTTATAACAATTTCTGTTTCCAATGGCCTTGTTGCTTTGAAAGTCACAACTGTGGTTATTAATGTCTGCTGCTATAAGGGAATCCAAAAAGCCAGGACTTGGGCTGGTGATTTAGCTCAGCAGCTTAAGCCCCTGCCTGGCAAGTATGAGGTCATGAATTCGGTCTCGGGTACCAAAAAAAAAAAAAAAAAAAAGCTAAGGCCTATTTGTATTGGTTTTTTTCGGTTGCCTTGTTTACTAGAAATAACAGATTTGAAATCAGATTTAAATCCACCATTCAAGCTATAATTTTAACACTGCTGTGCACAGAGTGGAAATGACATTTGCACTTTGATCATGATTTGTAAGTTCATGGGCAACTGTCCACCGCACTTTTAAGTTTTCAAAGTTATAAAAATAGATCTTCCTTGAAAAAGATTTGGATATTGTATCAGTGCTATTCAATGAAGCATGGAAGTTCCCATTCACTGCTTTTGCTATGAATGGATAAGCAGTTAATAGTTTAATGAATATCTTTCTAGGTCTTTTTCTCATTCAAAAATTTATGGTCCATACATTGTAGTACTTAACATTTTCTTTTTATATTAAATCTTTGCAATAACCTGTGTAGATAATTCTCTTAGGCCTTGGTGTATTCCTAGGGACTCTGGTGCTACCAGAACTGTGGGTTTTTTTTTTTTTTTTTTCCCCCCTGCAAAGCTTTATTCCGACCCGGGCCCAGCTCAGTCCTTCTTGGCGGCCGCCTTCCGCATGGCGGCCAACACGTTGCTCAGCTCCTCACGCTTCCTCTTGGCACGGATGTGCTTCCCCACCCTCTTCTTGATGAACTTGAGGGCCCGCATGTCCTTGGACACCTTGAGCAGCTCCATGGCACGCCGCTCGTAGGGCGCGAAGCCGCACACCTCCTGGATCATGTCCTGCACGAACTTCGTGTGCTTGGTGAGGCACCCGCGGCAGCGACTGTGCCTCGGTTTGCTCATGTTGTTTGTCACCTTGAGGCCCTTGTTGAGGCCCACGGCCATGGGGTAGCGCAGAGCCATGGCGGCTGCTCTTCAATGGTTGCTGCAGTGGAAGGCCAGAACTGTGGGTTTGACCTGGAAGCAATGCTTAGCTACTCTGAGCTGCTGTGTATGTCACCACTCCACCAAAATTCCTGTAATACTGGGTATCTGCTCCATTGTATGGCAGTGCCCCCCACTGCCAAAGGTGACCCTGTCTCTCTGCCTTGATGGTATCATCTGCTGTTGCAGACTAGGGGCAGCCAGCAACCACTCTGCTGGGCTTGGAGTTGCCAGGCTTAGATCAGGTGAAGATCGAGGAAGGGGCCACCCTCAGAGTTTCACTGCCACCCAGCTGTGTGACCTGGCATGCTAACTGCTTGTATATTTTTTCTGTGCCCTGGCTTGGGGGTATATTCAGGCCCTGTTGGAGTATTTTCAGGGCTGATCCTCATTTCTGGGCTTGAATCTGTTCAGGCTATTAGAATGCCTTATTGGAACTCCCTCACATTTTTTCACCATTCCACAAAAGCCACTGATGTACCTCCACTTTGCTGTGGTGTTTCACTCACCTGTTCCTTTGTCTCTTTCTGTATGATCTGAGTCCTTTTTCCTTGCACAGCCCTGGAGGGAAAGGGCCAGCACTGCCAATAGAATGTTCTTGACTTTCCATGAGCCAGACCTTTTGAAGCATCCTAGGTACCCTGTGTGGTATCATGCATTGGTGCCTCAACCTGGGCCTATGGTGGCATCCCTGAGGATGCTCATTCCTGTATCCTTCGTTCCATGTCAGGAAGAGTTCCACTAGGTTTGGGTTACATTCTGGGGTTTTTAGCCTGCTTTCACCCTCTGTAATGACAAGTTGTCACATGTCACATGGTGCTGCAGATGGTCCCCACTGGGCATGCTTGTCCACCCCAAGAATTTCCACTGAGCAGGTTCTAGAATTTCTGTTCCTTATCCCTGAAAGCTGTGGGAATCTACATAACTCACAGCTTCTGCTTCTCTGTCAGATATCGCAGCTCTTTAATGGAGACTCAGGATCCTGGGGCAGCTGATGAGTTTCAGGTGTGAGAACCATCAGCCTGAGAACCCACTACAGAATGAGGTGACTTCTGTGACAGGGGAAACAGCAAACCTAGTGCTTTCCCAAGACTTAATTTGCTACCTTGATCCCAGAAGCACGTCTTATCTTCTGTCCTTGGTTGGATCCATTGTGAATTTGTCCAGCAGCAAATGTCCTCATATTGTATGTGCTTGGCAAGAAAACTCAACTCAGCCTTGTTGCTTTATTTTATTTTTTTTACTGTATTTTATTTTATTATTTTATTTTATTTTATTTTATTTTGTTTTATTTTGTTTTGTTTTATTTTATTTTGTTTTGTTTTATTTTGTTTTATTTTATTTTGTTTTCTTTTCTTTACTTTATTTTATTTTATTTTATTTTACTTTATTTTACTTTATTTTTATTTTATTTTATTTTACTTTACTTTATTTTATTTTACTTTATTTTACTTTACTTTACTTTATTTTATTTTATTTTACTTTATTTTACTTTATTTTACTTTATTTTACTTTATTTTATTTTATTTTATTTTATTTTATTTTATTTTATTTTTCTTTGTGCCAGGAATCAAACTTAGGACCTTGTGCTTTCCAGGCAGGCTCTTGTGCTGCTGAACTGTATTCCAGGCCCTCTTGTTGCTATTTTGGTTTGAGGCTCATGGGACCAGGAGCCTTGTGATGTTTTTGTTGGTGACTACCACTTGTAACAGGTTACCCCAAATTTTTACAACATTAACAATTTCTGGGCTAGGCAGCCTTTTCCCTGCAAGTGGATGGAGTACATTTCTTGTGCTTCTTGCTATAGTGATGTCACTTTCTCTATTAGCTTGGTCCTGTGGTCTCTGTGTAGGCCTGGCCCTTGTCAGTGGCTAGACCCTTTACCTCACCACTGAGAACCCATTTCTGCCTATGGGTCCCCTTAGGCCTAGCAATCCTGCCTGTGTACCTGATCCTCAGCATGTCAGTGACTTGCTCCCTGTCTTGTGGGTTAGGCTCCTGGCCCCAGGACATTTTCCTGTTCCAGCCTTCAGTCCCTGACTATTGATGAGCCTGTCCCAGCTGAGAGGGGAGCTGCTGGCTGCCTGCATATGGGGCGTGATGTTGCCTGCTGACTCCTGCTTAGCAGCACAGTTCACAGTTCAGGAGGAAGACTCCTCCCTACCTCCAGCTATTGCATTTACCTGTGCATCTGTGCTGGCCTGCTCCCTCTCCAGCAGCACAAATGAGAGGGGTTCCAGGCCTTTCCAGGAAAGATGACTTTTATCAATGTGTTTTCTTTCTCTTTTCTTTGTTTTAAGCCCAGGGCTTTGTGAATTCTGAGCAAGCACTTATGTCTGAAGCATGCTAGCTGTGCCTTCTTATTATTGCTGGTATCAAGTTTTTGTGAGCTTACAGCCTTTTCTTCCTTTTTTGTGCTTATTTCAACTATTTTTTTTCTGCATGCTTTTTTTTTTAACTTACATGGATTTTTTCTCTTGTTTATGTTGCTTGTCATGTTCAAGAGTATAAGGCTGAGATAGGAGGATCACCATGAGTTTGAGGCCAGCCTGGGCAACATAGTGAGTTCAAGGCCAGCCTGCACTACGTAGTGAGAGTGAGATCTTGTCTCAAAAACAGGAACAGAAACAAAATAAAACAAAAAGAATATTAGCAAAAGCCTAGTAATAATCCCAGTGTATCAGAAGCATTTTTCTTGCAGCTTGGTATGCTTGCCTGTAATCCTAGCACTTGAGAGACTGAGGCAGGAGGAGCACAATGAGTTTGAGGCCAGCCTGGACTACATAGTGAATTCAAGTCCCGCCTGAACTATATAGATTCTGTCTTACACCCCTCCTTCCCCAAAACACTTCCCTGATAATTTGGGAGTTGTGTATGCATGAAGTTTAATACTTGCTGGGCATGGTGGCGCATGCCTGTAATCCCAGCACTTGGAGCCAGAGACAGGAGGATTGCTGTGAGTTTGAGGCCAGCTTGGGCTACATAGTGAGTTCAGGTACATCCTGCACTACACAGCGAGACTGTCTCATAAAAACCAGAAAACCCAGCTTAGGCAGGAGGGTTCCACAGGGGTGTCAGTATAGCCCTAGAAAATGGTGGGTGGGAGCTGCCAGATCTCTGGAGGCTTTGCAGGCTAGGTGCCCCCATCCTCGGGTAGATTGTTCTGGAGTTGAGGAGATGTACCTGTGATGCATCCCAGCTAGTCATGGATCCCAGCTCAGCATGGGTGGCCTGGTGTGTGACACAGGGTTATGGTGGAATTCTGCACTTACGCTGGGGAGGGTGCCCCTTGACACTGCCTGGGTTCTCATCCTTGCTTTCTGTTGCAGATACCTATGTGAACTTCTCAGCCCTGCAGTTGTTACTGCATAGCCCTTAGTTCTGGAGGTCAGAGTACAGGCATGGCATAGTAGGGTCATTGCATCCCTGCTCCATGGTGGTGCACTGGCATTGGGGGTGGGGTTTTGAAACATTCTGTCCCAGGAAGTTAGCCACTCAGATTCTATCCTGGGTTTTGGAGCCCTGAGTGAGAACAGTTCGCATCTTTCACTTGTGTCCTGGCCAGTTCTGATGGCTGGTGCCTATTGGGCATCTGTCCCTTCTCATAGTAGCCTATTTTTACAAGGTAACTTCAGGCAAGTGGCCTCATACCTTGTGCTCATGTGTCAGATTGGGCTGCCTCTCTTTGGTGTGCGAAGCTGCCCTAAACTCTCCCAGATTTGGGTGGAAGACTTGTGTTTGATGAGAGGAAAATAAAGATGTGCATCTCCGTTTTTCAAATGGCCGCAGTTACATTCCCCCAACATGCATGCACTCTTCTCTTCCAGACTCCTCAGAGCCTCATGTCTTGGCTGCATTTGCTGTAGGCCAGTCCTGGGGTCTTATCTGAGTCAGGCCTTGGAGTAGGGTCTTCAGCTCCTCTGCACAGCCACACTGGAACCTTCTTTGTTCAGAATTGATGGGGAGGAGGCAGCACTGTCCCTGTGGTCTGGATTGACCAGGCTTGTGTAGGCTCTTGTGTTGCCATTCTGGGAATGACCTGGTAGTATTGGCCCCCTTTTGAGTCACGTTCCTTTTCCCTATGATTAAACAAGGGTCATTTGGCATTTTTCATTTCCTGTTGCTTCTGGCCATTTCAGTCCCAGCCAGTTTTTTTTTTTTTTTTTTTTTTTTTGAGATAGGGTCTGAGCTCACTTTGTAGCCCAGTGATCCTCCTGCCTCAGCCTCCTGAGTGCTAGGATTACAGGTGTATACCACCATGCCTGGCAACTTTCCAATGATCCTCCTGCCTCAGCCTCCTGAGTGCTAGGATTACAGGTGTATACCACCATGCCTGGCAACCAGTATGTTTTTAAAAGACCATTTGGTTGCTGTGGCATCAGTTCATCAGTGTCTTCTTTCGGAGGACTGTAGGTGCAGATCTTTCCGATACCCACTCTTCTCTGTGGTAGATTCCCTGCCACTGATGCAGGGGGCGGGGCTCCTGGGGTGCCTGTGTTGTCCATTGTATGGGCTGCTTTCTTTCAGTTGCTTTGTGATAGGATCTTTGTTAACAGCAACACTCTGGATTTGATCTTTGCTCTGAGGTGTTACAGACAGCTGTAAGGCCTGCCGTGCCTTCCCTCTGACATCAGAATGTGGCAGCAGCCTCTTTCCCCTGCCTTCCAAGACCTAGACACCACAGGGAAGGAGAGCTAGCATGCAATCTAGATTGGCTGCCTCCTAGTTGGTGGTGGCTCTGGGCCTAGGCCAGAGCTGAAGCAGGTTCATCACCATGGCAATAAGAAACTTACTCATTTAGATGTCACTCTAGTGTTAGGGTCCCCTTAGATTCTTCCCTTTGTTCCTGCCAGTGCCTGTTAACACTGGGCTGCTCAGAGATATGCCTGTTCCCCTGAAGCTTGGCAGCCATGTAACACCCAGGATGGGAACTGCATTCCCTGGGCTCTCAGAGGGGTACTGGGTCTGCTTCCTCTATACCTTTGAGTTTCCTCCATCAGCTTCTTTGTGGGTGGCTCTTCTGTATTGTCTGGTGCAGCCTCTCTCTTCCTGGTGGTCAGCACAGTTTTCCGTGCTCCTCCTGGATGCTAGTCCTGGGGTCTTCTGCTCTGTCTTTGGCTGCTAGGTCTCTTTGCCAGTCCCCTACAGCCCCAGCCTTGGAGTGGCTTCTTGCCCACTGGTCAGTCCTTCAGTCTTTTTTTTTTTTTGAGCAGTGTTTTGCTCTGCAGTTCAGGCTGGCCTCAAACTCATAGCAATCCTTTTGCCTTAGGCTCCTAAGTTCTGGAATTACAAGCATGTGGCACAATGCCCGGCTGGTCCTTCAGTCTTGCTTTACCTCTGACCAGACTGCATACCTTGCTGCCCTGCAATCTCTCTGGGCTTTTACCTACCTATTCCCTGCCCCCACCAGCTGCTTGGCCTCCTGTTAGGAAGAGTCACCAGTAGCGTTTTTGAGGCTGCATGTGGCTCTACCTCCTAGGTGGTACCTGAGTAGGATTCTGGACCTGAGATCTAGTCCCCTCACTAGGGCATTGAACTTAACATCCCTTTGTGTCCCTTCAACTAGCTTAGACCTGGATTCACATCTTGGCTGTGGACTCCAGAGCAGCTCCAGGCAGGAGTGACCCTGTCCTCAGGCAGGCAGTGGCTGGCTGTATCTGCTGGCTGCCTGGTTCTGGGCAGGTGGTAACCTTGTGTGGCTTATGAGAGTTCCTTGTTATGGTTATGAGAGTTCCTTGTCGGGTTATGAGAGTTCCTTGTCCCAGAGACAGACTGCTATGAGCAGGTCACACAACTCTCTTATTTTGTCACATTCTCTTGGTCTGTGTTTTAGTAGTATTCCTGATTTTTAAATAATGAAAAGAGATGCTTAGTGCCTCCAAAATGTGAAGGAGTGAGGCTTTTTGCTAGGTCCGCCAGTGCCGAAATGTACCCATTTCTGTGGCTCCTTGCCTTGGCCCCTGCTAACCTTTACACTTACTGCTGGTGCTGCCCTCTGGTGGAAGCTGTCTGCCCTGCAGCCATCAGGCAGACCCTTGAGATGCTGCTCTGTGGAATGTAGGTGCCCACAAAGAACACATTTGTGGGGAAACAAAGCTCTCCACCGTGTTAAGGGCCTGCCTTCATCTGGCTTCCTCAGTGCCCCTGCGCTGCTGCGCTGGTGGCCTAGCTGTGCCCAGTGCACAAACATTTGGAACACAGCTTGATGACAAACCTGCAGGCATTGCAGTTAAAACTCAGGGTTCATGGTCTGGCAAGGAAGGTAATCCTGCTGGGCCACAGGGAAGGAGTTTGAGATGTCGGGGCCCTGGTCTGAGGCCAGAACTATACAAATACCAGGTGTCATCCTGCCCTGCCCAGGGCTCTGCTTGGCTGAGGACTGGGGCAGGTGGGTGTTATAGGAGGTGGGGACTCCCTTGAGTATGTGGTCTCTGTTCCAAGCCTGTGTATATCTGTTGGAGGGAGTGTTTCTCGGGTTGAGGAAGGAGCCTGGGGCTTAACCTGTGCCCTGTGCCCATGGTGGCTGACCCACTTTCGGCAGACAGCAGAGGAGCTAGGGGTGGAGAGACGTGGAAACTGGATCCTGCCTTGTTCCTGGCCTGGAAAAAAACTTAGTCTCCCATCTCTCTTTATATTGAGGGAAAAAACAGGCAAGAAGAACAGCTAGGCCTTTGGCTCCTGCCTGGGCAGGAGGGAGTGGGGCTGTGGGTGGGGGGGGGGCGCCTGCACACAGGGGTTCCTGCTTGGAGCACTTTACTGCCCCCAAGGGTGAGAGGTGGGCCTGTTTTCCCCATCAGTCCTGGTTCTGCCAGTAAACCCGATCTGGTCAGAGCCCTCCGCCTCCCCAGTCAGGAGAATCTGTTTTCCAGGTTGGGGTGTGAATCCTCTGTGGCGCCCACACTGTGACCCACAGGGACAGGGTCAGCCTGGGGTCATAGAGCTGGTGGATAGGGAGGGTGACCAGGGACCAGTGACAGAGCTGAGGTTGTAGGCTTTTGTGTGTGTGTGACCCTTGGGTGGCTAGGCTTGGCTATACATGGCTCATAGCACCTCCAGGCACTGGCCAGTCTGCCTGGGGACAGGAGTCTTGCCCTAGGAGTGGGCCAGTCATGACATGACAAAAGCTAGTGACATATGCCACTGTATCTTCTTCAAGTGTTGTCTTCAGTGATGGGACTGCTCTTCCTTTTCCCTACCTTGTTATCACTGACCCAGGTCAGGGTGACTGCTGGTTTTCGATGTGTAACAGACTGGGGCAGACGAGAATGGGAGCTTTAGGCCTCATCTTGAGCGCCTTACCACTGACTCCCTGGGTGGTCTTCTTCCCAATCTAGTACCAGGTATCACTTCGTGTCTGGGGTGCCAAAGGGCAGAGGCTGGCCCAGGCCTTGAGGGAGAGGACCAGGTTGAAGCCTTAATGTGAGCACAGCAGTGGAGGCTCCCTGTCAGCTGGAGTGGCCTCCATCCTGGGCTAAGACTGGGGCCAGGTTGGAGCTGCTCAGAGATTTGGATATGGTGAAGCATCCTGTGTGGCTGAGGGTCTCAGTCTTATGTCAGAGGTATTCTTGGCTCTCTGAATTAACACTTTTCTGCCTTCTCCACAGACTGGCTCCCCTGGCCTGAGAACAGAGATGGTGAGAGCGTCAAGCCAGGATGAGTACCAGGAAGACAGCTCTGATGAGGAGGTGGGCTTGGGAGACAGGGTTGTAGGAGGGTGGGTAGGTGGGTGTCCCAGATTGAATCTTGTGCCTGTCTGAAAGAATGATATTGGGGCCTGACACACATGTCTGTATTAGTGCAAGTGTGTCCTTGTCCTGTGAAGGGAGGGTGATTGGGTATGACATGGCAGCTCTGTGCCCACGCCCCCATGGTGCCTGTGTATATATTGGTGGGGTGCTGGTACTGCCTTGCAAGTGCCCTAGGGGCTGTGCTTATGTCAGAGTGACCTCCAAGGGGGCCAGAGGACCTGGGAGGTGGAGAGTGGCAGGCTAGAATATGATGTCAGTGAACTTAGGCCCTCTCTCTGTGGGATGGGCCACAGGAATGGCGATGGTGGAGGGCAGCAGCTCCTACTTGGCTCTGTCCCGTCCCTCTCTGTTGTCCTAGGTAGTGGTGGAGGTGGCTGGACCACTGCCTTCAGACCTCTGTTTGAGTTCTAGGAGCACTTTAGAGAATCAAGAGCATTTAGTGTTTCTCTTAAGGAGGTTTACAGTAAAAGGGGAACATGTGCTGGGTAGGGGGCACCATAGCATCCTCTGGGGAGCTGAGAGGCACAGGGAGGCTGTCTTGGGCTATGTCCAGGAGGGACTGAAAGTCCTGAAAAGAGCTGAGCTTAGAGTCTGTGGAGCTGGCAGCCTGTCCCTTCACTGGTATGGCCTGGCCACAGGGCAGGGTGGAGGCCCCTATGCGGAGCTGGGTGTGAGCCTTCAGCCTCTCCAGGTCCTGGGGCTTTGGTGTGGGGCTTTTGGGGACAGTCCTCATTTTTTCAGGAGCTCTTCCTGCCTGCCTTTCAGGGGCTGTCCCCAGGGCACAGGGAGACACGCGCCCCCTCCCCAGCCTGCTTCCTCCCCCATTCTTGAGCTCACTTGGCAGCATTTGCTAGAGCCTTGGCTGCCCGCCCGATCCCGTCTCTGCTGTGCGTTCGGAGAACAGAGACAAAACAAAATAAATTGGTTTCCTGGCCGGAGCAGCGGGCGCACTCAGCGAGGGGGGCCGCACAGTGCGGCTCCCCCGCCTGTCTCCCCTCCCCCCCAGGGGCTCTGGCTGTCGGCAACCACATCCTGTCGGCTACTTTTTTAGATTTGGTATTTTCAGAAATCGATGATGATTGTAGATGGAGTGTGGAGACCGGGGAAAGGGACTTCTTGGCTGGTCAGGGGCCTGGGGTGGGCCTGCCTGACCCTGCCTGTCCACAGGGAGGTGTGCCTGGCTGCCTGTCCAGCATCACCTTGAGAGGGTTGGGCAGACCCCTGCTGTGCCAGGAGGAAGCTGAGAGGGCTGCGGGGGCTGCTTCCTCTGGTGATGACTATCACATGTGTCAGTCTGAGTGACAGTGAGGGAGCAGAGATGCCTGCCCACCCGAGCTTCTGCCAGCACAGTCTGCCAGCAGCTCGAGGGGGCGGCAGAGCTCAGTTTTCAGGAGTCAGGCCAGGCCTGGACAGATGCATCCTCTCCCGAGAAGCCCGTGTGCGTGGGGCTGATTCCCCACCCAGAGGTTTCATCTGGCATCGACGCCCTCCAACAGAGTCTGTGTCTAAGGGGGCCACAGGCGGGGGTTAGGAGACAGGCCTGGGAGAGAGTGGGACATGGGTTTCAGTGCCTGGCTGCTCAAGAGGCCTGCCACAGCACAGGCCATTTCTGGGGGGCTGTTGCTTGCATGAGGTGCATGGCTCTTCAAGACTGTGCCTGGCCCCTGCTTGGATATGGGGGCCTGCCTCTTCTCCTCGAAGCATTCTCAGAGGGGGCCGTTGGTGCCAGTCCCTCAGCACTCCTTGTCCAGCTAGGGGGTACCTGGTAGAACCAGTCCTGTTACTGGGCCTCTGGAGAGCTCTGGACAGGGGGCAGGGAGAGTCCTGAGGGGGTGTGTCTTGTTGGGAGTAGTGACCTTAACAGAACCTGAGGAGGGCAGCAGCTATATGGTGTTAGGGAGGTCTGCCTGGCCATCTGCTGCTGGGAATATAGTACTTCCCAGCCACCCTCTTCACCTCTTCCTGCTTCCACAGTGGGTCTGGAGTCAGGGCTTAGACTGGAGACATGGAGGCTTCTGGGCCCTCTGATACCTGACATTTGGCTTTGGGGTTATCCTGCTCCCTGCAACACTTGACTTTCTTAAACTGAGCAGCCTTTTGCTGGGGCACTGATTCTGACTTGGCCTCCGGGTTGTCTCACCCAGATTCACAGCCTTGGCTTGGAGTGTAAGCTGAGCAAGGAGGGAGGGCGCCCCCTGGATGAACTACTGGGCTGCCCTGGAGTAGGGGAGTCCCCATGCTCCTCCCCACAGCACCTGGGTTTCTTAGATGTGATCTCATCCAGCTATTGGGACCTCTGGTGAAGGATGAAGGAAAGTGGTGGGTCATCAGCCCACTCAGCCCCTCTCTCTGTCAGGCAGAAAGCTGGGAGAAACTGAGGCCCAGTTGGGGTCAGGTGGACCAGCTGCTGCCTGCCTTTACCTCACCTGTCCAGCAGGTCTGCTGCTCTGGATGAAGGACTTGATGTGAGGCCATGATCTCTGGCTGAGAGAAGCTGGAAGAGCTGCCCTCCCCAATAGTCCCTGGGGTGCTGGACATGGGACTTTTTCCTTGAGACCTCAGGTGTGGGGTGGGCTGAGGAAAGGGTTGGCCTGTAGCCCTGGCTACCTCCTCAGCACCCCAACTCTGTTTGGGCTGTACCTCAGGATCCCACAGGGACATATCTCGGCTTGTCTACATTCAGAGCCTGCGATCCCCTCTGCTCTCTCGCCAAACACCATTAATGGCTTCTCCCAGCTACTGAACCGGCAGCTGCCTCCAGTGCTGGCGGCTTCCACTCCTCCGGGGCCGCCCCCGCCCGCTCGTGTCCTGGCCACCGCCCCGTGAGCGCTCACTGCCTGCTGCTTGCGTTGCTGCTGGCAGCTGGAGCAGCAGGCTCAGGTTTCCAGCTCACAAGCAGTGGCCCTCCTTTCTCTATTTGTGGAGGGTACCCGAGCTGCAGACCGCTTGGTGACTGTCCACCAAAGCCAGTCCTGTCCTGAGCAGGGCTTTGGCTGCACTGAACTTTAGTATCTGGTCCCTTACTTCATGTGATGTGCACAACCTGCTGACCAAGGGCTCTTGCCAGTGGCCACAGGGAATGGGTAGTGTGTTCTTTGGGCAGAGAGACCCTCAACACTGTTCCTCACGATAGGCCTGTGCTTCGTGTGAGCTGCCCTTTGCGTTGAACATCCTAGCTAGTAGAGGATTGCCCTTGGTGGGGACAGATAGGGGCCAGTGGGAGAAGGCTGCCCCGTTACAGGAGATGAAACACTCTCAACAGCATCCTGACAGTGGCTGGTAGGCAACCAGCCTACCAGCTGGATTCTTCAGAGCTGTATCCTCTCTTGCTGGGGCATAGGGATGGTGAAGCCCTGCCTTCCTACCAGCCCTTGGAGCAGTTTTCTTGGCTGTAGACACCTGGGAGTCTTTCCTGCACTGGAAAGCAAGCTGTGGCATGAGGGGTGGCACTGGAGGGTAGGGGGACACTGGACACCTCAATAAGATCAGCTGCAGAGGGCCAGGCAGCCTTGCTGGGGACAGGAGCCATAGGTGGGGTGTGCATGTCTGAGAGCAGTGCTCAGCACTGGGAGAATCCTTTTGAACTAGATTTTGGAGGTGCTTGAGTTAGGGGCCAAGAAGGGGTTGCTGATTTGGTATAGAGCCCCAGACCACCCCTACCACCACCACCACCAAATTGAAGCAGCAGCTGTGTCTCTGAATAATGGGTCTCAGAATAGGTCTTTGCTCCTCAGCTCATAGAGATGTAAACTAGCTTGAGCGTATGTCCCCCATCTGGAGAGGGCCAGGCAAGCTGGGTTTAAACAGCTTTCAGACAGGGGTGCCCTCTCCACACCTGTAGATCCTGTAGGGAGTGGCTCACAGCCCTCCAGCTATGGAGGGCTGGCAGGAGGCTGGGTGGGTGGGCCCACAGGTGCCTGGGCCTCAGTAGCAGGTTCTGCCAGGTTCATGAGAGACAGATCTGCAGGAGGGTGGGAGACGGGCAGTCTCACCAGAGGCCAGAAGGCAGCTCCTTCTGCTGGGCCTTCAGTCCCTGATTGAGTCCCTTGACCAGCTTGAACTCCTGTGGAAAAAGGTTGCCTTCCCTCTGGTCTGTCATCTAGGCAGGCTCTAGTGAAGGCTCTGGTCTCAGCATCCCCTGCAACCTTCTATAGTAGGGTCAGGGCAGCAGGTGAGCCTAGAGCAGCCACTGGGTCTGAGCACTTTGACAGAGATAAGACTCCCCAGGAGGGGAGGTGGTGGCACCGGCACAGGAAGGCCTCAAGAGTTCTGAGACAGGCGGCTGGGCCGCTGTGCAGGGGGAGCCGAGTGAATGTTGAACACTACCCGCATTGTAATCGGAGAGGGGCTGGGGAGAGAGACTGAGCAGCGGCTGACCCCGCACTCCCGGGGGACAGGTGGGAGAAGAGAACGAGGAGAGAGTGAAGGATTCCAGAGGTGGGCTGGCTTCCTCTCTCGCAGACAGACACGGGAGGGAGGTGGGCAACGGGCCAGCTCCATACCTGCAGTTCCAATCTGCGGTCCTGACAGCTGCAGCCACTTTGGGGAGGGGGAGGGGCAAGGGCTCATCGAGAGCGGAAAAGTCCCAGCCGGCACATGGACACGTTGCTGCTGTGTCCATGCTGTGTCCGGTGCAATTTGGAGGCAGGGGACCCCTGTCCGGCCTCATCCCACAGGCTTGTTTTGGGGCTGGGTGGCCCCCAGGAAAGCACAGGTCCTAGGTCTCTCTTTGTCTTTGTCCCGTCTAACTTAGGGTCTTAGAGTGCAGTGCCTGACCTGGAGGGGTCACATGTGTTTCCTGGCAGCCCACAGGTGTTGAGCAGGGCGGGGGTGGCTGGCTTGGGGTGCAGGCGGCCTAGTGATGAATCATGTGGTGCCGCCAGCGGCTCATTCCCCAGGCTGGGGACAGGGAGCTGACAGCTGAGGCTGAGCCCAGCTTTTCCAACCCAGCTTGGCTCACAGGGGCGGCTGCTGGCCCAGGGTGTGGGCCAGGGCCCCCCTTCCCTTCCAGCTGCCTCTGTGGGGCACATGCAGAGGGAGCCCTGGGTCTTTGTCCTGAAGTTCTCCAACTTGGTGGTGGGTGAGGCTGGACTCAGGGAAGACAGCCAGGGGTTGTGGTGGGCAGGGAGCACCTGCCATCCCTTGGCCATTGGCTCTCAGCTGCATGGACTTGCGTGGGGCCATGGGCTGGGGCCGAACCACACCACCCCCGGTCTGGTTTGAATCTGGAGCAGTGGAGGGTGACGGAGTGTTTCTCCTTGCCCCTCCCCTTCTGCTGCTGGCTGTTGGGCCAGGCCCTCGGCTGCTGCTACCGGTGCAGCTTGGGGAGTGGCTGGGCTGGCTGCCCGGACCTGAGGCTGGCCAAGCTGCAGCCGCTGTCGAGTCAGGCCCCTCAGCAGAGGCCTTGGCTGGGCACGTGCCGCACCCTGACTTTGAGATCCCTGGGGATCCTTGTAGCCCCAAGGCTTTTGTGTCTGTTCCCTTATCTGACCCTGTTGGATACCCCAGTCTCCCGTTTAGCATTGCCCAGTCCTGAGTGCCTGCTTCTGAGCTTCTCTGCTTTCCCAGATCACTTTCCTCTTGAGCTGGGCTTCAGCTGATGCAGTGCCCCCCGGGGCTGGTCACCAAGTCCTGTAGTACCTGCACACAGAGTAGGGTGTCCACCCCTTGCTATTTGAGGAGTTCCTCTGTGGATTGTCCCTGACCATTGGCCTGACCACTCTGACCACTGAGGTGGGTGTCTAGGTTTGTGTGTGGGTTTGCACGCCTGCCTGGCCCCAGGCCTGGAGATGAGGCCTGTGGGTAAGGGGCAGGTGACCCATGGGATTTCTCTTTCAGCCCCCAGCTGCAACCCTGAGCCCCAGTCCTGGCTTCCCTGGGCAGGGATTTCTGCAGTAACTGTGCCCTCCTCCCCCTCTGGCCAGCTGTGGGCTCCTGCAGGATTAAGGGGAGGAAATTTGGGGTTGGGTTTCTCTGAACGAAACCTGCCGCTGTGACTTTTTATCCTGTTATATTTCTATCAGATCGGACACAGCCCCCCCCACCCCCAATAGCTCTGGCTTTGAGAATTTCCTCCAAAATTATACCGCTGCTTCCTGCCCCACAGTTCCCTGGGGCCCATTTGTGCACAGAAGGGGGCAGCTCTGGCCCTTCCCTGTGAGGATGCCCATGGGGGATGTCAGTACCTGGTCTCCCCTGGGCCAGGATGCAGCACTGCCTGTTCTGAGGGCAAGGAGGGCCAGGGATCCAAGGAGAGACCTGGGGCCACTCAGCCACCCACACCTGGCGCCCCAGCCCCCCTCCCTGTGTTCGGGGAGCTCTGCATGGAGCCGCCTGGCCTTTCGTCTCTGCTATGCCCACAGAGCTCCACCATTAAACTAATTGTCACCTGCAGGATTTTAACGGTCAGCCAGCTGCGAATGGCGAATGGCGCCTGATGGGGGCCTAAATCTACACCTCCCTGGGGCCATGGAGTCTGTAGGGGAGGACACACGATGGTGGATTGCCAGGAACCCTCTCTCAGTGTGCACCTGGGTCTAGACAAGATGGGGCCTTCCTCTCAGGACAGCTCATAGAGGCCCTGGCAGCCCAAGACCCTCAGCTCTTTTGGGCCCAGGTGGGCTCCAGTGGGGGCACTTAGTGGCTAGTACTTAGGCATGGGACCCCACTTTGCTGGGTGGCACCACCTGTCCACACTGAGCCAGAGGGCGGCAGGGAGTAAGACTGCTTTGTTCCCCACAGACCTCTACTGTGAGTGGTGGGCTTGCCCCACTCTTCCTGCCCTGCAGTGCCTCCCCTTGCCTGTCCTTATAGTCCTTACCCTAGTTCCCAAACAGAAGGTTCTTGATGGGTGCAAGGCCTGCTGATGCTCCTTTGGCCTTGCTCTAGCCCCAGGAGGAGGGGTCCCTTTCAGAGACCTAGGGTGCCCCAAGCCAGGAGGATAGGATGTGGGGTGGGAGTGCAGGCTGGAGGTTGCGTGGTAAGTTCAAAACCTTCCGAGAGGACAGTCTCCCTGGTATTTGAAAGATACTGTTCCATTTTTAATTATCCAAAATTTCCAGACTTTATATTATCATATCAAAGACACAAAATGCCAACTCTTAGCCCAGGTAGGGAGCTAGCATGGAAAGTTCCGGTGGGCTTAGGCAAGTGCTCAGCTATTCAGAGTCAAGCCTTTGCCTTGACTGTTCATCTGTTTCTTCATCTGTCTGTCCTTTGGCCCTGCTCACAGCCAGAGGCGGGTGTGGCTCAGTGGGCATGCTCTCAGAGGGCCTGTGCACAGGTCATGTTCGAGGTGGGGTTCTGCATGGGTCCCAGTGGCATCCACTTTCCCTAGTGGCATCCACCTCTTGGCTGCTTGGGCCCTCCTCCTAACTTCGAATCGCCGTCTTTCTGTCTCGGTCTTTGCTCTGCAGAAGGAAGGAGTGTTGTCAGGGCCTGGGCATCGACCTGGTGTTGCCCAGTGCCAACCCTGGCCTCTCTGGCTCACATGGGGTGCTGTCCCAGGTGGCCAAATCTGAGGCACCCCCCTTTTAGGCTCTAGGCTCCCCCATGCATTTTTGGGAGGGGAATAAACTGCTGCACAGCCAAAACTGTAAAATTAAATTTCCCAGATGTTCAGGCCCCAGGAGTTCCCGAGTGCTGTCTGGAGAGGAAATGGGGATTGGGAAAAGCTGTTGTATTTTCTCCCTGTTCACCTTTCTTTTCCGGTGCCACCAAACACAGCCCAAGCTGTAAATCACAGCTGGCCAGCAGCTTCACCTACTGTAGTGCCTGAGCAGGTCCAGGGAGGGGCAGCAGGTGTCCAAAAAGCCTTGGGGTAGTGGCAGTGGACCCCAGGGACTCTCTTTGCCTCACTGTCACCCCAGGCAGTCTGTACGGCAACCTTGTACATCCTGAACTCACTCACTGATTTCTCAACTTGTTGAGCAGAGCAGCTGGAGGTACCTCTGATGTGGTCCCCAACTTCTGCCAGGATAGTGCCTCCTGCCTTCCTTCAGGACCCTTGCTCCCACTGGCACTTTCTGGTCCTGGCCCCATTTTTATAGGTTCTGGTGACCCACTGCAGGGGTAGCCCATGTGCTGGGGAAAAGGGCCCAAGAGGGGGGTCCCACACTCCCCTCCCCAGAGGCAGTTTCTACTTGACCCTCTTTACTGGGGCCCAGCTTGGGCAGCAGGTGTCCCCAGCATGGCCCGATGGGGAGAACCGCCCAGCACCTGGCCCTCTCTGGGCGCTTGTGGCCCTCGCTCACCAGCTTCCTCTGGTTGCTGAGACAGAAGGTGCAGATCTGCTTGGGTTGGGCGTTCTCGCCATCGCGTGATGGGGGTGGCGGTGGGGGGCTGCCCGCGCGCGCTGCATGGAAGAAGGCGGACCCTGCGTGGCATGGCTGCCCGTCTCCGCAGGCCTCGCCCATCAGCAGCACGTTGCCCAGGTGCGAAATGTAGCTGGAAGCCAGGCGGAGCGTCTCAATCTTGGAGAGCTTGCGGTCCGCTGGCTCCGTGGGGATGAGCGTGCGCAGTGCCGTGAAGGCTGTGTTCACGCTGTTGGTTCGGTCCCGCTCGCGCGCGTTTGCTGTGTGTCGCTGCCGGGGTTCGCGGCCTGGCCGACCCCCGGGTCCCCCGCCAGCCCCGGCTCGCCTGCCCCCGGCCCGCCGCCTAGCGCCCTGCAAGCTGCAGCGCGCAGCGTGCACGCGGCAGGGCTTTTCGTCCGAGCCTGAGCTCTCGCTGCCGCGGTCCTCATCCTCCGACAGCGGGCTCACTTCGGGGTACAGGTAGCGGCCTGGTGGCGCTGAGCGCAACATGGCGAAAGAGATGGCTGGGACCGGTGTCAGCTCTGCCGCGCGCCGCTCATGCTGCCTCCTGCGGCCGCGGCGGGCCGCGGGCCGGGCGCGGCGCGGAGTCGGCTGCGCCCAGCGGTGGCGGCTGCCGGGCGCCGCGCGCACACGTGCGTCCGGGCTGGAGCGGGGCCGCGAGCCTCGCCTTTATAGCGGCCGGCCCCTCCCCCGCCCGCCTCCGCCGGCCTGCCGGCCGAGTGAGCAGAGCCCTGCGGATGGTCCGGAGCATCGCTCTGCTGTGGCGTGGCCCCCTCCCCACAGCGGAAAGGAACATGAAGCAGACCCACAGGCAGGCTCTCTGCTGTGGCTGCTCCTTCCTGGTACTCTGGGGAGTCCTGCGCCCGCTGTGTGATGGGGCAGCACAGAGGGGCTGGAAATCGCTCCAGCAGCTGCAGGCCAGAGGTTTGTGGGGGTGGCATAATTCTTCTGGCCTGCACTTGGCCTCTCCAGGTCTGTCCCTACTGCTATTCCTAGAACCCTCTTTGTCCCAGCTCATTCCTGCCCATCACCCTTGGGACTAGGGCAGCCCCCATTCTCCTGTTATGTGCTCCTGGGGCCTCCTACATGGCCACAATACCAGTGCACAAATGGGTAAGACCTGTTCCTCCCAGGAGCCTTCAGTTTGGGGTTGGCTGTATAGGCTAGAAGATGCTGGAGACCCCCTCCACCTGGAAAGGACATTCTTGAGGCTGTGTGGGGTACCTGGGGTGGGCCTGCTAGAGGGGCCAGTCCAAGGGATCTATCCTGCTGTAGAGGGGCCTCCAGCATCCAGTCCTCAGCCACACCCCTACACACACACACACACACACACACACACACACACACACCCCTTCAGGAAGCAGCCGCCTGGGCAACAGTCCCCAGGCTGGGAGTGAGTGAGGGTGGTGGCTGGCAGGGTCTGAAACCAGGAATGTGTGTCCAGGAATGTGGCTGCTCTGGTTACCCAATGGGGAGGGTTTAAGACCAGTAAGGGTTGGGAGGGGAGTCATTGGCCACCTGTAGAGAAGGTAGTGGCTTCTGTCTCCTTGAAGAATGGGTGGGGTGGGATCTTCCTTGTCTCCCGTCTTGTAACTACCCACTTCTGCCTCAGGCCCCTGCCAGGGGAGGGAGCCCACTGGCGATGAGGTCATTCCTGTCTGTGGCTGCCCAGAGTCCTGGCCAAGGAATCCAGTGAGGGGGGAGGCCAGGGTTGGCATCACTTCAGTGGAAAATGTGAAGGTGCAGCCCCGGCGCCTCAGAGGGCCTGGGGGGGGCAGCAGCACCCGCCGCCTTGCCACGTCAGACCCCAGGACTAGGGAAGGGGCATGTGTCAGGAGTCACTGACCTCAGGGTACTTGAGGCTGGTCTCTTCACTCTTTGTACCCCAGGATGGCCTAAATAGATGGGCATGGTGGGACAGGTGCTGATGTGAGGTCATGGCTATAGGATATTCGGAACACAGTGGGCAATGTGCCGCTAGAGTGGTATGACGACTTCCCACATGTTGGCTATGACCTGGATGGCAGACGCATCTATAAGCCCCTTCGGACCCGGGATGAGCTGGACCAGTTTTTGGACAAGATGGATGATCCTGACTTCTGGTGAGTTGGCCCCCAGGGTAGGGTCTAGGTCTGAGGTGGCTAGAGGGAACCTCTGACCGACTGCGCCCCCCCTCTCCCCCCAGGCGCACAGTGCAAGACAGGATGACAGGGCGTGACCTTCAGTTGACTGATGAGCAAGTAGCTCTGGTGCAGCGGCTGCAGAGTGGCAAGTTTGGGGATGTTAGCTTCAACCCATATGAGGTAAGCAGAAATTGCTGCTTTTGGGGGTTTGGGGGTCCTAGCAGGGCCCTAGCTTACACATGTGTGCCTGCCTCCCCAGCCAGCTGTGGACTTCTTCAGTGGGGACGTCATGATCCACCCAGTGACCAACCGCCCAGCTGACAAGCGCAGCTTCATCCCATCCCTGGTGGAGAAGGAAAAGGTAGGAGCCACACTGTTCCCAGGGCAAAGCCATTGTGCTGCCTTTCCTGACTCAGGCTGTCTGTGCAGGTGTCTCGCATGGTGCACGCCATCAAGATGGGCTGGATCCAGCCTCGACGGCCTCGAGACTCCACTCCCAGCTTTTATGACCTGTGGGCTCAGGAGGACCCCAATGCTGTTTTGGGACGCCACAGGATGCATGTGCCTGCACCCAAGCTGGCCCTGCCTGGCCATGCTGAATCATACAATCCCCCTCCTGAATACCTGCTCAGTGAGGAAGAGGTGGGCTTGTACCTGGGTGGGGCGGGGGTGGTGGCAGTGGTGGCCCAGCCATGTTCTCTGAATACCCTCTGCTCATCTCATCTCCCCGTCTCCCATCTCCATAGCGCTTGGCATGGGGGCAGCAGGAACCAGGTGAAAGGAAACTCAATTTCCTGCCACAGAAATTCCCAAGTCTACGGGTTGTGCCTGCATATAGCCGATTCATCCAAGAACGCTTTGAGCGCTGCCTGGATTTGTACTTGTGCCCACGGCAGCGCAAGATGAGGGTATGTGGGGGTAGTGCAGGTGTCACAGGGAGAAGGTAAGGGTAGTGTCGAAGGTGACTGAGTTGTCTCCTACTTAAGGTGAACGTGGATCCTGAAGACCTCATCCCCAAACTGCCTCGGCCAAGAGACCTGCAGCCTTTCCCCACATGCCAGGCCCTGGTGAGTAGGGGCTGGGGGCAAGCCCGGAAAGCCTGATGACCATCTGCTCACCACTCCTCCACTGTAGGTCTACAGGGGCCACAGTGACCTTGTTCGTTGCCTCAGTGTCTCCCCTGGGGGCCAGTGGCTGGCTTCAGGTAAGCAGGGGTGGAGGTGGGCAGCCCTTCGATGGGGCCTGGGTAGGTAGGCCAGCTGCTAAAGGTTTTCTCTACTGTATCCAGGCTCAGATGACGGTTCTGTGCGACTATGGGAGGTGGCTACTGCTCGATGCATGAAGACAGTGCCTGTGGGGGGTGTGGTGAGGAGTGTTGCCTGGAACCCCAACCCTGCCATCTGTTTGGTAGCTGCAGCCCTGTGAGTGGAGAGCCTGGGGGTCAGGATGGTGATGGAGGATATGACTGCTGAATGGCCATGTCTGGCCTTTCTCTGTAGGGATGATACAGTACTGCTGTTGAATCCGGCCCTGGGAGACAGGCTGCTGGTGGGCAGCACAGACCAGCTGCTGGGTGCATTTACCCCACCTGAGGAGCCTACCTTGCAACCTGCCCAGTGGCTGGAAGCATCGGAGGAAGAATGTGAGGGGAGCCTGCGGCTACGCATTTGTCACAGCAAGGTGTGTGGGGGAGAGGAAGGAGGGAGGTGCAGCCTGGTTCCACCAAGCAGCCTATACTGCTCTCCCACAGCCAGTGACACAGGTGACCTGGCACAGGCATGGGGACTACTTTGCCGTAGTGTTGGCCACCTCAGGCCACACCCAGGTGCTGATCCACCAGCTGAGCCGGCGTCGAAGCCAGAGTCCCTTCCGCCGCAGCCATGGGCAGGTACAGTGTGTGGCTTTCCACCCCACCCGACCCTTCCTGCTGGTGGCCTCCCAGCGGAGTGTCCGTGTCTACCACCTGCTGCGCCAGGAGCTCACCAAGAAACTAATGCCCAACTGCAAGTGGGTGTCCAGCATGGCTGTGCATCCTGCAGGTGAGCATGGGGAGCATACACCTTTTGGGTAGGGGCAGAACTGGTCACCCTACAGGTGTGGTGAAGCCACTTATTGCTGCTGTGGCCCTAGGTGACAACATTATCTGTGGCAGCTATGACAGCAAGCTGGTATGGTTTGACCTAGACCTTTCTACCAAGCCATACAAAGTGCTGAGGTAAGGATGGGGGTGGCTGGTCCCCTAGGTGCTATCTCCTGCCTGGATACCATCTTTTTTTTTTTTTTTTTTTTGGAGGTAAAAATAGCCTTTATTCCAAGGACACGGAGAGGAGTCTAACTCATAGACAGTCTAGCCACCTCTCACCATCTTGTCTAAAAGCAGTCATTCTCCTAGGCATCATAAGAAGGCCCTTCGGGCTGTAGCCTTCCACCCCCGGTACCCGCTGTTTGCATCCAGCTCAGATGATGGCACCGTCATTGTCTGCCATGGCATGGTGTACAAGTAAGTGTTGACCTCCCTACTACCTCCCCATGGGGACTACATGTGACTGTGCCCTAAGCGCCTCTTCCGCCACAGTGACCTGCTACAGAACCCACTGCTGGTGCCAGTCAAAGTGCTGAAGGGACACACAGTGACCCGAGACCTGGGCGTCCTGGATGTGGCTTTCCACCCTACACAGCCATGGATCTTCTCATCAGGGGCTGATGGCACCATTCGTCTGTTTACCTAGTCTGCTGCAGGGTGGGTAGGGTGTGTCTGCTTGTATCTTCAATAGAGGCCTTGCTCCCTGCTGTAGTACTTCCTGAGTGAGCTCCCTGCTAAACTGCCAGAATCTGGAGAGGCTGTATCATTGCACCTTGGCACCCACTTGGGAGCAAATGGCTTTATTGGGAAATAGGGCAGGCTGACTTGTCTCTGCCCCATCTGGTGTCCAGCACCTTCCTTTTCAGAGGTAGGGGTTGGATCCCAAGAGACACCTGCCCCTACCCCTGCCTGCCAGCAGAGGGTCCTTCAGGTCTGGCCTGGTGCAGGCAGAGGATATTGCTTGCAGGCCTCAGGCGAACTTCACCAGGCGGCCCAGTGTCTCCGCAGCCTTCTCCCGCACCCTTGGCTCTGAGTCCCGCAGCAAGAGCTGCAGTGCTAGGGACAGAGGGAGGGGTGAGTTGTACATCCACTCTGTGCAGGGCCGCCCACTACCTCCTGACAGACAGGCCTCTGCTGGGAGGGCTTGGCAGCCAATGGAAAGATAGTTTTTCCTTTTTTAGTGTTTTTAAAGCTCTTTTGGAACAGTTAAGAAGTTTCCGTGAATTACTAGAGACGATGAGGTCACCAGTGACAGGGAAAAAAACCCTGAAATCCAGGAAAATCACTTAATCCCCCCCAGGTGCCTACAGGGTCAGAGGGGCCCCAGTGGAGCTGAAGAGGTCAGGGTTGTGGGGGGCTCTCACCCACAAGAAGCTGCTCCAAGTCTATCTGTGGCCGGTGCTCGGGCTCTGCGTGCAGCACCAGGAACCCTGAAAATGGGTGGGGTTAGGCATACAGTGTGTCTAATGGGGGTGGGGCAGGCACAACTTACCTGTGAGCATGGGGGCTGCAGCACGGACACCTTCCCAGCTGCTCTTGAAGTAGAACAGGTTGGTGCTCACCAGGCGGCCCAGCAGGTCAGGAAAATGGTGCATCTGGAGAGGTGATGGCCAGGTGATCAGGGTGGCAGCTGGGCTAGGGCAGTGGGGGAACCCTCCCTACCCACCACTCACCAGGTGCTTGCAGGTGGAATTGAGGAACTCCCCAAAGTGCAGGCTTCGGCCCTCTTGCAGGTGCTTTTGGAAGGCAGTAGCCAACTCAGCACACTCCAGATTGGGGACACACATGCACAGGGCAAACCTGCAGGCCTACAAGAGAAGGCACTAAGCCATTGGGCTCATCGGGCCACCTCACCCTGCCCAAGTGACACCAGGGCTATGGCATCGTGCTGGCAGGCTAACAGTCTTCCTCCCTGTTGGCTACTCACACTGGCCACAGGGGCCTGAGGGTCCTGCAGATGTAGCAGGAGGGGCACTAAGCCACCCACAACCTGCTCCAGGAAGATGTCCTCACAGTCCCCATGGCAGGCCTTGTTGAGGTGCCCAAAGAGGCGAATGGATGCTGTCCGGAAGTCCACCTTCTCCTGCCAGGGGTGTGGCCATGTCACCTCATAGGGCCTTCCCTGAGCCCCAGATGGCCTGTGGGGGTGGGGGTGTAGGTGGACAAGGACCAGGACAGAGGTTGGCACTGAAAGACCCACTGATGGGGGTGGGGGTAGGGTCTGGGATTAATGCTTTGGAAAGATCTGCCTGATAGTACTTGAAGTACAGCTTATGGCAATTAAGGGCAGGGGCTGGGGTCTCTGAGGGGAAGAAGTAGGAGTGGGCCCAGGCTAAGAAGTGACCCCACCCTCAGCCTACACTGTCAAAGAAGGGCCGGATGCGGATAGCCATGTGCAGCAGCACGGAGCGCAGATCCCAGGGCTCCATCAGGTCCAACAGCCGCGTGAGGCCCACCATGGCCTCCAGGGCCACCAGCCTGTGTGGGTCATCGTTGTCGTCCAGCCCGTTGATCATGGCCGTTAGGAGCTGGGGGCCATGAGTCCTTACCTGGGGATCCCTGTACTTAAAAGTCTGTGTGTGGCTTTTCCAGTCAGCAGAGCCACCTGCTTGTACCTCCCATCACCCTGTCCATGCCCACCTGGTCACAACCAGCTAAACTTCAGCCTCCCCTTGAGGGGTAGGGGGCACACTGCCAGGGCCCACCTTCTCAGGTGAACTGGAGGCAATGTTAGCCAGCCCATGGAGCACCAGCCGCCTCACACTGGCACTGGAATCCTTCTGTCGGGCCAACAGGTCATCCAGCAGGGACTCCAGAAGCATCAGGTCATTGACCACATTGCTGCTGAGAAGCTAGAGGCAGAGGCTCTGTGACTATCTGCTCCACTCAGTGGGGCCATGCAAGCCCCAGAGTGCTGCAGCACACAGGCATACAGAATAGGAAGCCTTGTGACAGGTCAGGAACCTGCTCCCTCTCAGGTCTGCACCCCCATGTGCCACCTTGATCCATCCCTACTGTCTGTAGCTATGGGCAAGCCTTCACCTGGCAGTCATGAAGGCCAAGACAGCTGCCACCAACAGAGCATGGGGGGCCCTGGCTGTAGCCCACTTCTGCCTAGGGCCAAGATCTGCCACATGTCCAGCAGGGCTGTGGGCCAGTACTGGGTGGGCCCAGCAAGGATGTTCCCAGGCTTGGCTAAGCAAGCCCTAGGAACTTCTGACTTCCTGTTTGGGAAAGGCTGCCTGTACCTGGCCCCATGGGCACAAAGGGATCTCCTGTACAGTTCCAAGCAGAAGCTCATGCTCAAATCCCAGTCTTACCTCAGCCAGGAAGGCTGTGGAAGTGACCCTCTGGATTTCATATATGCTGCTCTGTGTACACAGAAGTGCCTTTGTCACCAGGGGGAGCCGAGGGCCTGCACACTTGGCCATGGCACTGGAGAGAGACCCCAGGTGTGCAAAACTGAAACTGCCACCCCTAATGCTCACAGAACCCCACTACCACATAGATCTGGGTATTTCTACCTCCCGCCAGGGCAGCGCAGGGCAAGCATATTCCCACCCAGGACCTCAGGGCATCCTTTTCCCACACACATGTCCCTGCTATGTTCTCCTGGAAGGTCTCAGGACTCCAGATAACCCCTGAAGTGGACTGGGCCACTCACCTGGCCAGTTGGGTAACCCCCTCCTCATGCCCTGTGGAGGTCCTGAGCAATTCCCAGCCTCCTTCCAGTTCCATGAACTGTACCACATCCTGACTGCCACCTCGGAGCAGTAGGGCCTGCAGGGCATCCACCGCAGAGCTGTGGGTGGGGTGACAGGTAAGCAGCACATGAGGGCTTAGCTGCTAAGGGGTGCCACTTGGGGGGCTTTGGCACAGGGCTCTGCCTTGTACCCTTCCAGGGTGAAAAGATGCTAACAAGCTAGTCAGATGTGTATCCTTTCACACATACGCTTGGGAGAGTTTCTGGAGCTCTGGACTCTGTCCTTGCCAGTAGCATCCTTCAAGAAACAGGCACAGGGAGGCTCATGGGCATCCCCCAGGATTCATGAGGGGTCCAAGCCAAAGACCCATCTACTAGCCAGCCAGCTAGGTAAGCCATAACCACTACTACCAGCCTCAGAGGTAGGCACAGTCAGTCAGCCATCAGCCTTTCCGGTTGCACAGGGATATCTTGGCCCTAGGAGACCAACAGAGGCTGCACCTGGTCTCTAAGCTCTCCCCAGACCCAGCCAGCATGCCACAAAGTCACACACATAGCTCCCACACCTCAAGTGTGAACCCATACACAGTTTATGCTTCTGCCTCATTCTTATAGGTGGAACAAAGAAGGCTTCCAAGTAAAGGACCAAGAGGATACAGCAGCCAGCAAGGAAGTGGGGGTGGGGTGAGGGTGCTGCCCCTTGCTGCCACACCTCACTGGCTCCCCAAGCTGGCTGTATGGGAGACTACTTGGCTCTCCAGGATCTGCATAAGCCCTAGGCTCAAAGGCCAGCAGCTGATGGGAGGCTGCAGCCTCTTCAGTGCCCAGCTAGAATTTAGCCACTATCTTCTGCATAGGTGAGCTCATCCCATTGGGCAGGTGACAGGTAAGCAGCACCTGGGCACCTGTGTCCCCAGGGCACAGACACCAAAGCCTGAAGCCCCAGTCAGGAGCGACTATCCTCTCTAGAAGTAGCTCTCCCTTGTTTCATTGGTCACTCACATGGCCTGTATACATCTGTGTCCATCAGGTACAAAAAGTCCCCAACTTATGAATGAGTTCCATTCCAGGAGAACTGTTAAGTCAAACTGTCATTTGTAAGTCAACAAAGTCTTAAACATTTGTGATTCAGATGTTAAGTTGGGGACTTACTGTATTGATCCCTGGGACTCTCAATCCACAGATGGACACCCATGGGGCGGTGTGCTGAGCTTTGAGATGACAACCATGGCAATGGCTGATGGCCTATCTAGAGTAGTATGCAAGGCCAGCTGTGTACTGTGCTGCAGCATGCCTGAGTGTGAGGGACTGGTTGCCAAGGGGCTCAGCTGCTAAGCTGCCAAGGGGCCTTTAGCAGACAGCATCAGTGAGGAGGTGTGGGGACAGAACCACATGGTAAGATTATCTGGGATCTCAGTAGAGGTCACACAGGACTTCTGGGCAGTTTAGATATCACAGGTCATTAGAGCCAAACCCTTGGAGCAAGACCCTGGGTAGGCCTGGAGGACCATAGCCTGAGGGGTAGGCAAGGGGCTGAAGCAGTGGAGGCTCCACTCCACTGGAGGGCAAAGGCTTGGATTCCTCCCTGCCCCGAACTTTCCCATGGGCATCCTTAGGTGGCCTGTTTGCCAACAGCTGGATCAGCTCCTAATGCAGCCCTTGATGAGCAGTCACAGGTTCTGCAATCTGGGGCTGTTCCCAATTCCAGGAGAGGGTGGGTCTTTGAGCCCAGCCAGGATTCTGGATGCTGAGGAGGCTTCTCCCTTTGGACTCCCGGCAGCCTGCTGTGACCAGTAGCTGTGGTCATTGGACAGGTGCCCAGAGTGCACCTCAGCTCATTCAGGCTGCTGGAGACCAGATTGGAGTGCAAGACCAACGAAGGGCTAGAAAGGGTACAGTGGGTTCCAGTTCAAGGGCAGTTGTGGACCAGGGGCTGCTCTGCTGGCAGAGAATGGCTGCTCAGGTTCTTAGCTGGCTTAGAGAGCTAACAGGAAGTGCACATTTAGCTCAGGAACATGTCAACAGCTCAGCCTCTGTCTGCCAGGTTCTGCAAGTACCCCCAGCTCGGGCTCCTGGAGAAGCTCAGGCAGATGGAGTGGACTCCCAACATGCTAGGCTCAGGGCTGGTCAGCCCAAGCAGCTACTCTGTCCAACTGACATTTTCTACTAGGTCTGGGGAGGGCCAAGCCAGCCCTGGCACGAGCCTTTGCTGGAGTTTATGAGCTGGTTGTGCGGCTGAATAGCTTTTGGAAGTGGAAGTGGTAGTGAGGTGAACTAAGGTTGTCTCACCATGGGTCCCTGACCAAGGTGGTGCAGAGCTCACTGTCATTCTGGCTTATAGTCCTGGGGTTCCAAGTGGCAATGTCAGGCTGCCTGGGTTTGGGTGGAGGAGGTCAGTTTCCTCTGCTCAAACCAGCCCCCAGGTGGCTGTATGGAACCCAGGCTCCAGGCATGGTCCCAGGGACCAGGATCTCAGACAAAGGGCAGGAACCTACACTGCTGACACTTAAGGGCAGCCTGACCCAGCCTCAAGCCACCAACATCAGCATGCAGCTCCACCTTACTTCAGTTCTCCTGACCTTAGGGCTCACTCAGCATAGACCACAGGACATTAAAGCCCATAGCTAAGTGAGAGGATGAGGAGTCCCTTCCTGAGCCCCAGGGCATCTCAGTATAGGACACACAAGGTCATTCTGCCAGGACACTTTCTTCCTCACAGCAGGCCTCTCAGCTTGCATCCAAAAGACTTCCAACTCAGCTCCACCCTGGAGGGGTGGCCACAAACGGCTAATGGCTGCAGCTGGCAATGCAGCGTGGCCTTTCAATCATCTCTACCTGCCCATGAGGCAGGAAGAGATCAGATGGGGTTCCTTTGCTCCCAGCACAAAGCGTGTGGGTGCCAGGGTACCATAATGACCACAAAGCCCTGCACCAGGAGTGGGGGCCTCCCTGTGAGCATACACACACAGTCTTGGGCTTTCACATCCAACACACACACACCACAGAGGTACCTGTGCTCACAAATCAGCAGTAGGACAGCGTGGGCTAAGGTGCCCTTTACCTGCAGGGCTCAAGGCTTCTGGTACGGAGAGTTGTGCTGGTGCCCCTCTTCTCCTTGGCTTGCAGGTTCCGAGGCAGCTGGACACCTACAGTACAGCTCACACGCAGCAGGAGAGCCACAAACAGCTGTGGGTAGAGTTCTAGCACTGCGGTCCCTGATGCCGGGGCAGACACAACCTCATACAGTGCACAGGTGGCCTGGGGAGGAGACCACAAGGTTGGCTGAAGCATCATCTGCATTCTGCACATCAGGCCTCTAACAAGCCCCAGTCTTACAGCATGCAACCCATGTGTAGTGGTGCTCTTAGGTTCCTGGATTGGGGGAGGCACAGGGCAGACACGATCCTGCTAACTTGGCCCCCTGGAGCAGAAAACTGGTACAGAGGGGCAGTATGGCCTTCAGGTCATTATGTATTGTTGGTTCTTCAGAACACAGGAGAGGAAATTCTCACAACTGCTTTACTGTTTTAAAGTGGCCAGGTGGGTGGGTGGGGTTCTGCAAGATGAAATGAGAAGTGGGCTCCCTTGGGGGCCAACACCTGCTGGGTTTTATGAGCCTGGGCCCTGAGCCCCAGTGCAGCTGCAAGATGAGGAGGGGTGGATCCCTCTGGGGCAGGGACAGCATATCAGTGGTCCCTGGACCCTTACTCACCGCCAGAGGCAGAAGTGTGGCTACTCGGTCAGGAGTGCTGCCCAGAAGGAAGGCCCGGCTCTCCTTGAATGGCACGTCCCTGCTCACCTTCTCCAGAAGTAGCCCCAGGACCTGGGCAGTGAGGCTCGGCTCCATGGCTAGCGCACGCCACAGGGCACAGGTGTAGCTGGAACAGATGGCAGGAAGGTCACTTTGGGCCACTGCTGGCTGCAGCACCACAGGCGCTGGCAATTAGGCCAAGGGCCTCTTCCTACCACCCTTCCCACCCCAGTTCACGAATGCTCAGAAGCACCAGACTCAACTCTGACTTGATGGGAAATGGTATCCTGACTTTAGATCTGAATTTACCCTTTCCTCTGGCTGGCAATTAGGCCAAGGGCCTCTTCCTACCACCCTTCCCACCCCAGTTCATGAATGCTCAGAAGCACCAGACTCAACTCTGACTTGATGGGAAATGGTATCCTGACTTTAGATCTGAATTTACCCTTTCCTCTGACCCCAAGGGTTTGTGAACAGCTTGCAATAAGGACACAGTGAAGCAAAAGGTAGGCCTCTGTGGTCAAAGAGGACCAGGGACTGTGGACACAAGAAATCAGGCAGCAAAGGGAGATCATTCAGATGTCAGATGGTATAAAGAGGTCCAGCCTGCTAACATAACACTGTTGCTCAGACAACCTGGGAGGCAGCTAAGCTTAGGTGTTCACAGAAATATAAGACAAACTTCAAAATATCTAATGGGAACTAGAAACGAGTGGCAAATGTAAGTCAGGTATGGTGGCCTGTAATCCCAGCACTTGGGAAGCTGAGACAGGAGGATCACTGCAAGTTCAAGACCAGCCTGGGCTACAAAGTGAGCTCAAGACCCATCTGAACTGCACATCGAGACCTTGTCTCAAAAAACAAAACAAAACAAAAAAAAAACAAATTTAAAAGAGAATCAAAGGATCCTTTTAGAAATGAGTTACATATCCTACAATGGTGGCACACATTTGTAATCCCAGCTACTTGGAAGGCTGAGACAAGAGGATCATAAGTTCAAGTCTAGCCTAGGCAATTTAGTAAGACCTTGTTTCAAAAAGACATATTCAGTGGACACATCTGATGTCAGCTTGGATATAGCAGAAGAAAGAAATAATGAGTTAGGTTGAGAGTGGTGACATACATCTATAATCCCAACACTCAGGAGGCTGAGGCATGGGAATCACTAGGAGTTTAAAGGCATTTAGGGTTAGGGTTACTCTATCTAAAAAAGGAAGGAAGCAAGGAAAGAAAAGAGAAGAAAAAAAACAACAATGAATTGAAAAAAGACAGTGCCTGTAATCTCAGCACTCGAGAAACTAAGGAGAACTGCCGTGAGCTTGAGGCCAGCCTGGACTACATAGTGAGACCTTGTCTCAAACACACACACACACAAGAAAAAGAAAGAAAGGAAAGAAAGAAAGAAAGAGACTAACTGGGTCCCTGCACAGAGAACAAAGTGAAGCTCAGAAGACAGAATGACAAGAAGTTACAGAGGGCAGGACAGGTCTTTCAGAAGCACGAGAAAGATAAAAATCTGAGACTTTTCAGAACTGATGAAAGTAATCTGAGGACTTTTCAGAACTGATGAGAGTAACCCACAGACTCAGAAGTCCAGCAGGTATCTGGCAGAATACAAAGCAAATTTCCCCAATCCTCTGTAAGACCAGAACCAAGAAGCAGCAGCATCCTTCATAATAACATGATGACAAGCTATACTTGTGTTCACTTCCCAGAAGCAACTGGCAGAAGTCAGAGAGCAGTGATGAGTTATCTGACACAGTACTAAAAACACGTTCCAAACCGGAATTGTAAACTGCAGAAATGATAGGAAGGATTATTAAACGAAGACATCTTTAGATAAACTAATGAGAATGTGTCACTAAATGAAATTCTGTAAGTCACTTCAGAGAAAGGAAAGTGAGATGTAAGAGTAAGGAAGAAGGAGCTGTGGGAGACACGGACCTGTGAGGATGGCACAAACACACTTTGCTGGTGCAGATATGGTGACTGGCGCCCAGGTATCCTGTGTGGTTATTTAACCACACACAAGAGCCACACCCACCCACATCTGGGAGAGGGCTAGAGGCTTCCAAGGGTACTGATGTAAACAGCTTGGTTTCCTGCCATAGCTATTCATGTCTGCTGCTACAAAGTTTGGATCCTAAAAGCAGCCATAGACACAAGGTGAAGGTGTGTGTGTCAGGGCTACAGCATGACCCTTATTTATGGACACTGAAATTTGAATTTCCTGTCTTCCTCACATGTCAGAAAATAGTCTTTTAATCTCTTTCCAACCTTTATCAAAGGAAACCCCAGTCCTGTGCACTGGTACTAACAGGCATAGGCCAGCGCAACCCCCATCACATCACTCCTACATGCATATGAGTGGCCTGAGTACCTCATCCTCCAAAGAAACACGTAACAGATTCTAGCATTTACCATGAACAGTCCCAGACTGGAAACAACCCAAATGGCCATCATCTGGGAACAGACAAGTAAACACAACATAGCAATAAAGAACCAGCTACCTCACAGTATGTCACAGGCTGATCAATTAGCCAGAAGGGATTTTGAGATGGTAGACAGTGCTGACTTGTCAAGGGGCTGCAACTGAGGAGTGCCAGGGCCTTAGGGAAAGAGACTGCTACCTCCATCTGGGCAGTGCCAAGGTCTACAAGTGTACAGAACACACCAGAGGCAGCCCTGGCCATGTTCACATCTGCACAGAGAATGAAACAGAAATGCAGAAGATTATACTAAGTGGTAAACAGGAAATTTAACTGAGAGAAGACAACGTAAGAGGCACAATGATGGAAGAGAGGCGCCTTAGTTATGTGAGTCTGCATCAGGCTGGTTTGTGCCTGTTTATACCAAACTGCCTGGGAAACGACACCTGAGTCACTGTCAGGGTTGCAACTAGAAGCAAAGGAACAGCATATGGCCTTCCAAGGCAGTAGAAGAAGCAAAATGATATGAAATCCTGTCAGTCTAAACAGATGAGAAAAAAAAGATGAGACAAAAAGGACAAAAGCAAAAACAAAAGACATCAAACCAACCAAACAAAAACAGTGCTATAAATCCAGTGCAGCTCTTTACTGTGTAAAAGGAACATGTCCAAAAGACTAAGAACAGAAGAGTAGATGTTTACAGGATGGAAAGGAGGCACTAGACAAACACACCTAACACAAAAGGAATCATGAGCAACAGGAAGTTGCTGGTCAGGACAAAAGGCCTGTCCCCAGGGAATAAGACAGTAACTCCTTCACCCTGGATGCATAGGCTCAAAGCATGGTGGCCAAAAATAAGATGGACAACTGTATCCTGAAGGCAGGCACACCCCCATTGGCGAGTCACACAGCCTTGCCCAGCAGGGAACAGGAGTCCAGAAAGTCCCTGTTGTGTCCAGAAAGTCCCTGTGTGGGGACTCACACAGAAAAGCTGTGAAGCATAGGCAGGAGGGCTGGTGAAACAAGTACCGTACCAGGCAAGGAGAACCCTCAAGCCTGGATAGGCACTTCTACCTAGTTAGCCATGGGTTACAGGTACCTGTCAAAGGGCAGGGGGCTGCCCAGGAGGCTGGACACCACAGTGGTACAATGCTGTGATGCCAGGAGGTACACGCTGTGCTGGGCAGCAGGCAGGATGTGCTCTTCATGGACTTCCTGCAGTTTAGAACGTAACACACTCACAATCTCAGGCACCTGTGGACGACACAACAACATGGTACAGAAAAGGACAAGACACAGTAGTCAGGTCATGCAGCCAGAGTGGCCCAAGGGAAACACACAGAGAAGGCACAAGGAGGAGCCACTCGGCCTGGCTGTGTAGAACTACTCCCTACTCCTGACTGCTGGGCATTGCCAACCACCAGGGAATTGGCAACAAAGTGGTGTGGTATCAGAATAAGGACCCAGATTCCACATGGGAAGAGACACATGGGCTAGGTAGGGTATGGCTCAGTGTTAGCATACAAGACAATACAGACAGCCCTTGGGCAAATGCAGAGAAATGTCCGTCTAATCTACCTTTGTCTCTGTGGGTCTGGGAGTTGGTATAGAGCATGGGTTACCAGGGAATGAACTCAGGGCTGACAGGGTTGAAGTTCCTTGAACTCATACACCATACTTGTTATCCAGCCTGCAAGAACCCATCTGGGCTACCAACCTCCTCCTAGAAAGGACAGAGGAGGACAAATAGACCCAGAGTATCAATGACAATGGAACCAAACTTGGGAGAGAGAAAGGGTGAGATCTGGGGCAACATTTGTTCAAGTTTGCAGGTATCCTGCTGCTACAGAAAGCTGGCAATGGGAGCACTGGGAACCATGGGCAGGTGGATGGAAGGACTCTGGCTCTGCGGTGCCCCAGACCTACACCAAGTCTAATAGCCTGGCTGTACAGCCCCTTACCAGCCCCCAGCATGTCGGCCTGGCTCCTAACGTGGTCTCATCCCACCATGGTAACCTCACACTGCAGAAGCTGGAAATGGTACTGTCATGGTGGAGGGCATCATGCTTGTTCTAGAGTAGCCAGCACACGGTACCCAGGGCTGGAGTCTCTTCCTGTATGTAGCCAAAGGACCCACTAGATGGTCTGTGCCATTAAAAAGGCAAAAAGAGCCTGGGAGACCAAACAGTGACATTCAAAAAGGACAAACAGACATGAAGGAGACTGAGCTCTAATGGGAACCTTTCCAGGCCCAGGCATAGAGAATAGGCTGGGGGTTCAGGAGGCACTTTTGTTAACAAGAGCAGCACAGGCACAGGGCAGCTCCTTCACTCATCAATGCCATGCTAAAAGGCACTCTTTAGCATACTGACAACACTGACCCATCTCATTTGAGGGCCTTGAGTGCAGAAGATTGACATGCGCAACTCATAGCTCCTCTGTATCAGCACCTCCTGCCCCCTTTCAATACCTGTTTTCCTTTATCTCCTGGCCTCATCTGCTTGCTTCTTGTACCCTACAAGGAATGGCAAAGGCCTGTGGATTCTGCCAGTTGCCCTGTGGAGCAGCTCCCTCTGTATTTCTGGCTCCTGGAAGGCTGTTTGCTTGTGGCACAGAGGAGGGTACCCAGAGCAGCTCCCTCTGTATTTCTGGCTCCTGGAAGGCTGTTCAATTGTGGCACAGAGGATGGAACGCAGGGCTTTGTGCATGCTAGGTAAGTGCTGTACTAAGCAACACACTAGCCTCTTTAGGAAGTTTGAACAGTAAGCAAGTGGTGGGGTTCCAGCAAAGAATTTTTAGCACAAAGCTTGCTCCTCAGTGCTTGAGGGCAGTGACTTTTGTATACAGCCTGCTGTGAAGCACTTCAACTACAAGAGCAACAGTTAGGTATAGGGCTTGCAGGCAAAATGATTTCTAAACTGACTTCCTGGCTTAGAATCCCAGTACTGGCTTTCATACCGAAGTTTTGCACAGACCCCTTTCCTGGACAGATGGGCAGGGTCCATCCAATCAGGGATGAGAGGCTGCATTTCAGCTGCCCACCATGTGAGGTTGTATCTGCATTTCTCACTTTCCAGGCTTGGTCTGGCCCTAGCCCCAGCTGTGACTTTAGGCTGCAGCTCCTCCCCTTCACTGTGAGCCTTATACAGGCCCTCTCTTGGTTTGGGCCATTTGTTCACAATAGCTTCATGGAGATGCCGTTCAGGTGACACGAAGTCTACTCATTGTAAGTGGTTTTATTATAGGCAGCTAAGTTAGAAATTAATATACAGTTAAAAAGGGACTGGGCTTTTAGGAAGTCAGCACAAAAAAAAGACATCAGACATCAGATGGGCAGACATCAGAACCTGGGTGGGAGGCACATCTGAAGATGGTCAGGCCGCAAGATAAAGATGCAATGGCCAAGCCTCCATAAGGGATAAACAGTAACTTGGAATTATACTGTAATAGCACCACTTGGTCTGGGAGGTTCAGATAGGCATCAGTTGCCTGGGTGGGTGACTGGAGAACATGGACCCGTCCCTTGCCCAAAGTCTGCTTTCTTTCTATATACTGCTCAATGTGACCTATTACCCTATTAAATCAATATTAGCTAAGTTATACTTGTAACCCCATAGGTTGGTTGTAGTTTGACCTATGTGGTACCCACATTGTGGCTTTGCTGTATAAATTACCCTGACAAAGGGCCTCGTGGACACCCATTTGGGACCCCTCCTAGAAATCCAAGCGCTATTCTTTCCTTATTTTCAGTAAAGCTCCCCTAACTTGTTTTGATTTGAGATTTTATTCCTCGATGCTGTGGGAATGAATTTGGTACACCTGACATCTAACAGGCTAGGCGTTATATTTCTCCTATATCAGTTTCAGCACATTTAAGGAGTATGACCAATACATAGCTAATTTCAAAACATTTCTACCACTCCAGAATAAAGCCTACCCACAGGAGCAGTCAGTACCTTCCCCTTCTCTTAGAAACATCTAATCTATCTTCTGTCTCTGTGGATCTGCCCATTCTAAATATGTCACAAAAATGAAATCACACTGTATGTGGTCCTTCATATCTATCTCCTTTCACTTGGTTAGATAGAAACAAGTTTCTTCCACGGCAAAAGGTTCTTCCGTGCTTTGTTTCTTTACGTACCCAAAGAATATTGCACTGTATGAATGAACCACATTTTATTTATTCACGGACTGATGGGCATTTGAATAATGCTGCTATTTACATATGTGTACAAGCTTCTGTGTGAAGAGAGGGCATCCAAGTAGCTGGTAATATGCCAAAGTGCTCAATTTCCTAAGTCACAGAGAAATGCAAATTAAACCTTAGCATACAGCATCACATACTCAGCAGAAAAGGGCAGGAAACCCAGCCACTGGCAAGACTGGCTGCTGGATGGAGTATGTTCACCAACTGGCCCCTGCCCAGGACACTGCTGGTTTCCAGATGTGTCCTCTGCATACCCTCAGGTCCAGGGACACTAAAGCTCTTTGCCTAACAACCAAACTGAAAGCTGAATGTACAGGTGCTCAGAGGTGCTGGGTGAATGGGTATGACTGCCACTATAAGGAACATGTGGGCAAGCACAGGCAATAATGCAGATGACCTCAAGCCTTAATGTCATCTACAGAACCTGCAAGCCAGGCTGTGCTCAAGGTGCTGTGGGAAGTGGTGGCAGGACTGAGTGTGTCTGGATATTCCTTGCTGCTGTGCTCACTTCAGCACAGAGGCTCACGTTCTCTCGAGGGCAGCAGGCTGGGCCCAGGCTCTGCCTTTCAGGGCACTCACATACCATTCTATAGTCATTAGGCTCATGGAACCAAACAGACTAGAGGGCCTCAGTGAAGGGGCATGCACTTCAGAGAAAGAACAGGTATGGATCTGAGACCCTACTAGACCCAGAGGTAAAAGGGATGTAGCGGTGTGTAATGCAGTGTAGCAGTACCGTCTGGACAGGGCCATGCAGCCCTACACTTTCATGGCCCCTGAAGATATGGGAGCCTTTATACCAGTGTCCTCATCAGTAATGAGATCAGGGAGTTTATACAGTTAGGTGCCACTCCCCCCACCCAGCTTAGTAAGCTTAGCGTTGCTCTGGCTGGTCTTGAACCTCAAGCAATCCTCCCACCTCATCCCTCTGAGCAGCCCAGGCACATACCACCATATCCAACTTATATTTTCCTTTTGCTTTCCCTTTTTTCCTCTTAAATTTTTTAGTAGAGTTGTGGTATGGGTTTTTTTTTTGGGGGGGGGTATTAGGACTCAAACTCATGACTTTACGCTTGCCAGGCAGGTGCTTATACCACTGAGCTAAATCCCTGGCCCTAGTAGAGTTGTTTTTGACCTGTCTTCAGATATAAGAAAAAGATTTGGCCATAATACATCCACAGTGAAAGGGAGCAAAGCTGTGAGGGCCTAAGAGGAGAAAATCTCAGCAGAGGAGTCCAAGTACCCAGTCCTGACCCTGGGCTTGGTTGGTCCACAGCCCCTACCTTCTCCTTTAGCACGGTGCCCCGCTCCTTCAGTAGGCAGTTGATCATGACAGTAGCTGCTCGAGAGCAGTTCTTGTCAGGGTCTCCTAGGCCCTCAAACATAGTTAGCAAGAGGCTGATGAGCTGGTCTGGTGGGAGGCGCTTGGCAATAATCTAGAAGGGTGGTACAGAAGAACCGAGGTGGAGTTGGCCCCAAACACCAAACGTTCAGGTAGAAAATCTCAGACTTCCCTCTTCCTGCCCTTCCTCCTTGCCTTTCAACCCTGGGTGGCTGTTGGAAGGTAGTCCCTGAACAGCTGCAGGGCTGGGGACTCCCAACCAGGAGGATCAGGAAATATCCTGCCATGGGCACAGAAGGCCTATGGCTGCCCTCCAGCTCAACAGTGGATAGAATTTTTTTTTCTTCTCCTCTTAGGGAGGAGGAGGGAGACTAGCCAGGGAAGATGACAGGCAGCGTCACAGTGGCAGACACCAGGGCACTAGGCTCCTACTACATCTTGACTGGCCCAGGGTAGGTCCCTGCTCTCCCAAAAAGGGCCCTGGTGACGTCTCCCTTTCCTCTGCTGGAGACCCAGGTCTGGGACAGCTGCCCAGGAAAAGCACCTCTGAGTGGCCTCTAAGGTTACACGAGGCAGGCACTCGGGGGCTGGGGCATTCTGACTCATAGAGCCACCCCCAGGCTGCAGTGGGATAAAAATGCCTCTGCCAGCTGGCACCCAAGGAAGGCCCACCACTGGCCCCTATATGGGCAAGCTAGAGGTCATGGCTGACCAGTTCATGTGGCTCTCACTGGGCACTGGGTCAAGGTAGGCTACAAACACAAATGCTAGCACACAACAGTCTGATTCTGCTCTAGAAACCAGTATCTTAAGTGAGTGAGCAGGCTGTGGTGCAAGTGGCAGCAGCCACTGGGCCGTCTGGGCCTTGAGCTCTCATTGCCTCTTCACTCTCCATCAAAGCCTTGCCACACACAGCATCATTCTCTTGTGTGCACCACGGTGCTCCACAGAGGGCAGGCATGGGAGGAGCAGGCTGTGTTGGCCAGACCTGGCTCCAGACAAGTTCTCTGAATGAATCCCACATCTCCTGCTCTGCACCTACAGGCACCCTGGCACCTGGAAAGCCCAAAGGAGCCGCCTCCATCTCTGAAGTTGTTCTCAGCCCCAAAATATAGCCCCTCCTTCCCAAGCACATGTCCTGGAAATACCTGGGCTATGCTGTGGCAGGCGTGGAAGAGGACAGCAGGGTCAGTGTGCATGAGACTGTCTCTGAGAGTGAGAAGTCGCTCAGCCACTTCATCACGATGTTCTCGGGAGAAGCCTGAGCAGTAGTAGGAGTCAGACTGAGACCTTCCCTAGCCATTGACAACCAAACTCCATGGCTGATCCCTCCTAGCACTTCGCCCACCTGGCCTCCTGCCCTGAGCAGAGCTCACCCTCATAGCCCAGCTGCAGGTAAAGCAAGGAGTGGATGCAGTTCACAGCCTCCTGGCGGGTGGCAGGCCACAGGTCCGCGCAGCGCGGGGAGAAGAGGCCGATGAGGAGGCCCAGGTTGTGGAAGGGCATCAGAGCCTGGGGGTAGGCAGCACAGGGGACTGGGCTATGGGAGTGCTAGCGGATGGGAAAACAGCTTATACCCCAAAGACACAGAGGAGGGTCCTATGGACTGTGCGCCACAGCCCTGGGCCTTCCCTTGGCCGGTCAGCCCTTGTGAATTCCTTTTCCCCATCCCCTCAGTGCAGGATCTGTTTAGCTCAGTTGAGCTGACCACACCTAGTTCAAAGTGTCCCTGTATGGGGGTATGTGTTTTTTGTTTGTCTGTTTGTTTTTTGGTACCGGGGATCAAACTCACAACCTCATGCTTGCCAGGCAGACACTTAAGCCACTGAGCTAAATCCCCGGCCCAATATATGGGGGTGTGTGAAGGCAAAGGGATGATCAGGGGATGAAGAGGAAGCCCCTAAAGGGGTAGCACAAGGGAGGAGGCACATAAAACCCCTTTGTCCTGATGGGGTCCCAGCCCATCTCTTACGTCTCTCCCCAGCACTACACAGGCTCCAGATACTGCTGCTTCTGAAACTCTAGAAACCAACGCCTCCCAGTCAGGAGGGAAAGACTCCTAGGTTCTGGGTGCAAGACCTCAGCATTGGTGGCTATTGTTCTTAGGTTAGATTCATCACAACCCAGACAAGACAAACTCCAGTCAAACATTATAAAAAAGAGGCCATAAAAGGCGACAAGTTGGAAAAGCCCAAGGGGAAATGCATGCTGGAGGGATAGCCATCAAGAAACCTCCAGATTTGGCCAGCCATGGCCTCTAGCTTGCCCATGTAGGGGCCACTGGTTTTTGTGTGTTAAAAACAAAACTACCATAGTCAGGCATGGTGGTGAACTCCTGTAATCCCAGTACTCGGGAAGCTGAGGCAGGAGGATTGTTGCAAATTTGAGACCAGCCTGGGCTACAAAGTGAGCCCAAGGCCAGCCTAAACTGCATAGGGAGACCCTATCTCAAACAAAACAAAACACAACAAACAAACAAAAAACTACCAAAGGAAAAACTCAGAATGGTCCTGGTAGGTGACAAGTAGACCTTTGAGCTGCGCATGGTGGTGCACACCTGTAATCCCAGCACTTGGGAGGCTGAGGGAAGAGGATCAAAGCAAATTTAAAGATAGCTATTAGTAAGTTCAAGGGCAGTCTGAACTACTAGTGAGAACCTGTCTCAAAACAAACAAACAAACAAATAAACACAATGACAACAAAAACTCAAAGCAAACAAATAAAAAACCAAAAAGAAAAACCAAAGAGATGTTTGAAAATATCCAATATCTAGCCAGGGATGGTGGCACATGCCTCTAATCCCAGCACTCTGGAGGCTGAGGCAGGAGGATCACAAGTTCAATCCCAGCCTAAGCAACTTGACAATTTAGTGAGACCCTGTCTCAAAAGCCTTGAGTTCAAAACTATAAGACAAAAACAAAAAACAAAAAGATTCAATATCTGTGCCGGATAAAAGTTTTCATTAACACAGACTTGATGCTTCTGGACTGATTAAAAAAAAAAAATCAACACTGCCAATCAGGTCAAGCAGCTTAGCAGTGAAGATCTGGGTGCATATCAGCCCCGCTATGACTGACTGAGCTCCGAGCTAGGTCTTGGGATGATGCTGGCTGTGGCAGGTCCTCAATTCATTTCAGATCTGAGGCAGCAGCCAGAGAAAGGCCTGGATTGAGGGCCACATGCAGGATTCCTGAGCCCACTGGCCTAGGGAGGCAATGCAGGGGGCATAGGGAAACCAGTACTCACGCTGACTTGCAGGTGCTCCAGGAAGTAGTGCAACAGGTGGGCACTCACGCCCAATGCCCGTGCCCTCTCATGGCCCCGTGGGGACTTGATCCATGGCCTCAGGTGCTGGGAAGAGGGGAACTTCACACAGGTGCCAGTTTTGGGGTAGCCCAGGAGGACAGGAGTCTATGCACCTGAGAGCTGGCTCAGCATCCCTTCCAGGCCACCCCTGTGTCTCCAGAGGGCCAGGCAGGCACATGGCTTCCAACTTAGGGCCCACTGCAGTTTGCCTTGCCCTGTCCCCTCTCCAGGCCTACAAGGCAGGATAGAGGATACACTCCTAGATGAGGGCTGCACTATATTGCTGAAAGGAGTGGAAAGGGCATGCCAGCAGGGTCTGTGCCCCGCCATCTCACCAGCCCCAGATGGTCAGGAGCTTGTGTCCAGGATGCATGTTCCTCCTCCTAGTACCACATGGTGGGGGTGGGTCCAGGCTGCATAGCCCTCACTGGGTCACCACTGCCCTTCTGTGCCAGGGAGGAGTGCTGCCTGCTTGCTCAAAGACACTCCCCACTGCAGAGTGCACACAATGGTCCCTGCAATGTGCTTCCACCTCTACCACCCCCATGACTGCCCAGCACCACCAACCTCAATTATGACCTGCAGGCCCTGGGGGGTCATGTTCCACTGCAACAGGCTTGTCAGCAAGTCTTCAAGGGCACGTATTGTGTCCAGATACAGGGGCTAGAAGGAGAGACAGACCACTCAGCCCGCAGGTGATCCCATCACTTATGTGGCCTTCTCACAGCCTCCACAGACATATGCATGGTGAGGGGAACATGCAGTACCTCTTGGCAGCCATCATCCTCTCCCCGAGGCTCAGGAGGCAGGGCCATGACACTATGTAGGCAGCCATGGATCATGTCAGCCTGTGTCTGCTCTTCTAGTGGTGGCTCTAAAGAGCTGAGCAGCAAGTTAAGGGCCCTAGCCATGACTGTGCACCAGGTTTTCTCTAGCTAGCCCCCAGAAACCTTCAGATCTCTGCAGGTGGTACAGCTGCAGACTTCTGGATATACCCACACAGCACATACACAGACACACACACACAATATACAGAGGTAGCGAAGGATACACCAGGTGAGTGCAGGTGAGCATAGCTTTCTTCCGAAGGGGTGTGGTCAGGGAGTCTGCAGGCTCTGCCTTGATGAACTCCTGGGTGAAGTGGCCACAGACTCAGTCTTTAGAGGGTACTAGCCTCTTTCCCTGCTGGGCCTGAGCCTCCTCCCGAGTGAGAGCTCTCTTAGGGCCCAGGGCTCTGTCTTACCCCTCCAGGGCTATCTCTCTCACCTCCATAGATCCTGCCTCTACTTTTCTACAAAACCAGCATGATCCACCCACCTGCTTCCCCAGGAACTTGCCCCAGGATCAGTGTCTGCCCAGCACGCACCATCATCTGTACCACCAGTTCTGCTTTCCTTGAGAAGTGGAAGGAGCCAGGCTGAGTACTGCTGTGGGCAGACTGGCTAACCATGCACAAGCTCTGGACGAGGCTCAGTTTCAGGGCTGGGTCCTGGAGAAACACCTAGCTGCAAGAGACTGCCAGTACTCTGCTGCACAGCCTAAAGGATGGTCACTTCTGGGTCCCCAGGCCTGAGCCTAACAGTGCAGGCAGCACACATGCTGCTCTCCCTACGCAGCCAGACAAGACTGCTCTATATCTTTAAGAGTCCTTCAAGCAGTCCCCCTAACAGAGGATTCCCAGTCATGGGCAGACAGCCCCACAGTAGGGTGTGTGGTCACAGCCCCTAAGGTGGGAGGAGGGCCTGGCTGAGGAGACTGCCCAGCTGGGCCGCATAGAAGTTATGTGGTGGTGGGGAGCCCCATCCTGCCCGCCAGGCCCAGAAGGCAAAAGCGAAGGCTATGCTCTGCTCCTCAAAAGAGGCCAATTGTTCCTGTGAGGGGCTGGTCAGGTTAATGCCAGAAGAGAAAGGTGTTAGTGAGGCCAAGGAACCTCCAATGCCATCTTCACTGGTTCTGGGCTCTGCTGTCCTCCAGAAGCTCCAGGGGCCTCAGGAGCATCAGAGAGCAAAGCCAGAGGAGCCTTGGGACTGTCCCTGGCCTTTGAGGGCTATAGCCACAAGGCAGCCACAAGCCTAACTACTCAGAGGAGGCAAAAGCCCTGCTCCTCCCTAGAGCAGTAGCTTGGCCATTCAAGCCCCAAGAAGAGAAGCTGCTCCAATGAGAAATGAGCAAGCAGAAGCCCTGGAACAATATTGTAGAATAGTCCCCCAGGGACTAGCCAGGTAGCCCTGTGTGTTTTGGTCTGGTTCTTTCCCCACAGCCCAGTCTGCAGAAAAAGAGGAAAGCACAACCCACATGCAGCTCCTCCACACTGTACCTTGGTTTCTACTTTTATTCCCAGAACCTGAACAATAAAAAGTGAAATGAATTAAGACATGCAGCTATAACATGCATGAGCAGGACCAGCCCCCACAGACAGCCATAGTACTCACCTTATTGTTGAAGCACTGGAACATGTTGGGGAGGATGTTGGACTCCACCTTGGCCAACACCAGCTCTCGGGGGGCCCGTGCTGCTATGTGCCCATAGCACAGGATCAGTGCACTCTTCACCTTCTCTACCTCATGCTCACTTCGATCCTGACACGCAAAGGAATCAGCAGTTGTCAGCTACTCAGATAGCTATGCTGTCACCCAGGAAGCCATGGACTCACACCATGTGTTCCTAAAATTCCTGAGTCCTCTTGGAAGGAGGGTCAAAGCTGACCAGCAATATCAGAGGCATAATTCAGAGCACCACTCAGGGACAGCAGGCCTCCATGGGTGCAATGGGTACCAAATGAAAGAAGGAGAGGTCTGAGCAGAGGGAACCATGCAAGTGGAACTGGCAGGCAGAGGAGCTGGGGCAGTCTGGCTACTGGAAGGCAAAGAAAGGTGAATAGGGCCAGATGTGATTACGCATGCATGTGATCCCAGCACATGGAGGCTGAGGCCGGAGGAGTGCCTTGAGTTCAAGGTTCAAGGTTGCACTCTAGGGGCAACATGGTGAGTTCAAGGCCAACCTGAACTACATGGCAATACTCTATCTCAAAACAACAAAACAAAAATGGTTGAGTAGGCCCACTACACCTGGCCAGCTCTACAGTTCTGTAGCTGGGGCAGTCACCAGAGACAGATCTAAGAGAACTTAAGGTGAGGATGATAGGGATGACAATCCTCTCTTACAGTAGGCCTTGTCTCTGATACAAGAGCACAGCAGAGTTCTGTGAAGACTGCCTGGTCATACATTCTTGTGTCCCAGAGCTTGTCTCAGGACTATTACTGGCAGAAGCAAGCACATGGACAGCTAAATTTGCTTCTAGGAGGCCCTTCTGCCCTTTGCCAAGAGGGGAGCTCACAACCAGAGGACAGAATCCAGAGGGCAAGAGGATGCTTCCTACCTACCCAAGCCTGAGGTCACCTGCTCCCTAGCATCACTTGAGAAAAGACAGAGCTGTCTTCAGAAGAGTAGGACTAGCCCCCCAGGACCTTGAAATGTAGGGAAGCTGCCAGGCCCAGACCTCCACCCTGGGTGGTGACCTCTGTACCTTAAAAATGCTAAAGATGCCACTGGATTTCCTGAGCACATCAGACTTTACAAAGTCCTCCAGCTGGGCCAGAGTGTCTTCAAGGTGGGAGACAGCACAGATCCCAAAGCAACAGGCGAGGCCCTGGGGAGACATACAGGAGTGCTCACACTGAGATGAGGAGGCTTCATTCTAAAGCATGCTGGATGTGGGGCATAAATACTGCCCACATGTATATGTGTTAGTGCAGACAACATACCATGCACATGTGTACATATTCCTAAATGCATGCAATATGCACACACACATACTGACTGTCTCAGAGGACACAGTGTGACCACTGCCAGCCAGCCCTTGGTGTCCAGGGCTTCCCCACCTCATGTTCCACTTCCTCATGGTATCTGGCTGTTTCCAGAAGCTCCTGCAGATGCTTCCTCACCACTTCCTTACTAGTAGCAACAAGCAGGGTAGTTCCTATGCATTTATACAGGAAGTTCTAGAACAGAGACAGAGAATATAGCAAGCATGACTCCTGGCTGCAAGGATATCTGTGCTGCCACAGTGCTGCTGCAGCATCATCATGCCACCAGCTGCATGGGCGGGGGCCCCTGTGTAGGTGGAGGGGTGCATCCTGGACCATGTCTTGAAAGCCAGAGGCAGGCAGCAGGCTTCCCGCAAGTCCCAGGTGCCATATACTATGAGGTGGCTCACAGCCCTATTTTTTCTGTCTCTACCAGGGCCACCAGTGTCACAGGAGACAGGCCCAGATAGCAAATGATGCAGATTCACAATTCAGGAGCCTGGAGCCTGAGGACCATGCCACCACCCCACGCTGGCCCTTCCTTTGCACCTTTTCCTGGGGTGTCCCGTTGTAACATGGCAGCTGCTTGCACATCTCCAGGCTCAGCTGGCAAATCCACATATTGTCAGAAACGACAGCCAGAGTTTCCCGCAGGAACTGCAGATGAGGCACCAGTGAGGGGCTGATGCCTGGGCATGCCTCAGGATGGCCAGCTGGTCTGCAGGTGACCTCCGAGCTGAGCGGTGGACAGCAGAGCAAGCCCTGGATGGGCAGCCATCAACAGGCTCGGGCAGAGATGACTCTGAGCCAGGCAGGGGTAGAAGAGAAAGCTCCCATGCCAGTGTGGCCCAAATTTCCTCAGTTTGGTGTTGCTGCTAGAGGGCAGGTGCCTTGTCACAGCAACCGGAGGCCAGCTGCCATCCTCACCTAAGACTCTCCATGTTCTTGGGCTCCTGCTCCACCACAGTGCAAGCAATACAACCCTAGAGCATGTGGCCCCCAGCATCTACCTCCCACGCTCTCCTGACCCAGCCTAGAGGATGCTTCAGTGCCAGCCAGGCCATGCTCCATGCTCTTCTCCCAGCTCTCACCATCAGTAGCTTTTCCTCCCATTCCTTCAGCGAAAGTGTTTCTTCAGTATGCTCTGCAATGATCAGAGGCCCTACTGTTCTGGGTCCCATTGGGCAAGCTGTCCCAACATGCACAAGTGGGAGCATCACACCATGTACCTCCCCATCTTCTGGAGCCTCCAGAAGCAGCTAGCCCAGCAACATCCTCAGGGAGCCCCATGTAAGCCCTACACTCTCCAGGCCTTTTCTTGGACCACAGCCAAGACTGTTTCTTCTAAATTACACAGCCCTGGTTCACATCAGCTGGCAAATATGAGGTATGGGTGGCTCATGGCTCCCCATTAACCTTCCAAGCTCACCATCTAAATATTCCAGCAACAGGGGGATGGTTGTCTCCCACCGCTGGGCCAGTAAGGGGTGGATGTTCTGCTGCAGAACCTTCAGGAGACGTAGCGAGGCTGCCCCTCGCCCATTGCCCAGGTAGGGGCTGGAAGATACGACCTGAGAGAGGCAGAGGTGGTTCATGTTGACACCAGCACCTCCTGGTGCAGATGTAGCAGGACAGCTCTAAGGACTAAAGTGCCCAACACAGATGCATGCTGCCCACTAGGAAAACATCCAGGGCCACAAGGGAAAGCCCATTCTTTCCAACCCCTTTGGAGGGTGCCACAGCCGCCTGATGAGGGTCTCTCACTTATGGGTGGTGACATATCCTGTGTGCTTATAAACAGTAATGCTTACCAGCAGTCTTGTGATCACAGCGTAGGGAGATGGGAGGTTTGCTGGATAAAAGATGGGGGAAACAGTCATGGGGGAGGATAGGAGAGGCAGGACTGGGGTCAAATGCAGGGGGCACATCTGGGGTAAGGGTAAGAGCAGGAGTCAGGTGCAAAGCAGAGCTATGTTGGGGTCAGACACAGGTTGCAGTCAGGTGCAAGGGAACAGCAGGTTTAGGTGGGGATCACACTTGCGTACTGTGGGTGCCATACTGGACCAGAAAGGTATCTGCCCCTGCCTCCTGCCTCTTCAGAGCCAAATGCACGAGGCTCCTACAGAGTGGGGTCAAGGCCGCAGTGAAGCGCATAGGGGTGAGGAACTCCAGCAGGTAGGGCCAGAGGACCTGGGGAAGCAGAGGACCCTGGTTTGCAGCTGCAGCCTCCAGAACAGCTAGCACTGCTGGAAAAGCCACAAGTGTGTGTCAGGAGTGGGGGGACAGCCTCCAAAGAGCTCAAGCTTGGACAGTCCGTTTCCTTGTCTTGCTGCAAGCAAGGTGGCCTCGAACATTGCCAGGCCACTGCCCTAGATAGGCACCATCAACCACAGGGGCTCATTTGTCACCCAGGATGGGGGGTGCTCAATCAGGAGGGGCAGAGGCTTTAGCCTGACAGCCACACTCACATTGCTCATCCTGTCCACTGTGGTGCTGACCAGGTAGAGGGTGCTGATGCTGACAGCTCGCACACTGTCTTCTGCTGCCACGGCCTCACCCTCGAGGTTCTGCTTCTCTGGCTGGGGAAGGGGAAAAAGGCAAGAATGCACATGAATAGCTCTCCACTGCCAGGCGGCAGCACAAAGACACATGGCAGGTAAGGAAAGGAAGCTCAACAAATCTGCCTGGCCTCTTGTGGGGTACCACTGAGAAGGGCCTCAGCTGCAAGGGACAAGAAACCTGTGTGGAAGTCACCCAAGAAGACAGGCTTTATTGCAAAACCTGGTAAACAATACCATTCACATTTTTAAATAACACTGACTCTTCACACCACTGAATACTCCATTTAAAGTTCATTCATTCAAGTACGCTAAGTGGATTGTAAGTTGTGGGTGTTTGGTGTGTTTAAAAAAAAAAAGGATAAACTGCTGCCTACCATGAAGAATGTCTCATATTTCACCTTGAAGTAGACAAAAGTTTACTTTTGTTTGGTTACGAATGTATCTTTATTCCAAGGTAACTTAAAAGCGTACTGAGGAAGGATTTCATGTCCTAATTTGCCTTATTACTGTAATTAGTACTCGGTCCTCACCAACGGTAAGATGTTGCCTTACATCTTCAAGAAACATTTGCTGAGCTGAAGTCAACGTTACATATTTCACCACCAGAAACCTGACTTTCACCAAACCTGAATTACCACTGGCACCTAATTCTCTAAAGTGGGGATGGGAACCCCAAAGTTGAGATTCCAACTAGATATTAAGTTGCCACACACACTGCTACACATACAAGTTTTGGGCCAGGACTTGCCAGTGAAAAAACGTCCACGTTTCTGCTGCAGCAGGAGCCACCATGGTGTACCTGAAGTGGCCAGCTCTGGCAGCACCCTGCACAAGAAGGCCTGCCTCAGGTCCAGGCGGCTTAATTTCCAGGGCGCTCCCTGCTCTCCATGTCCGCATTAGCGGACTCCGGTGCGGCAGCACAGTGCCTCAGTGCCCCACAGCCCAGTCCAGGCGGCACTGGGAAGCGGCGTCCTGAGGCGACTTCCGGGCCCGAGTGCCTCCCAGGCCTCGCTGAGCCCCCCGCCTCTCCCGGCGGGCTGCGGGCAACAAAGCGGGTGGCCGCGGAGGCCGAGGGTAAGAAAGCGGCGCCAGCAGCCGCACAAGCCTCAGCCCACCGCTGGAGGCCGAGTCCCGCAGCCGCCGAAGACAGGCTTGACTGAATTTTCGTTTCCTATAATCTACTGCTCCATTAAGGAAAAAACAAAAAACAAAACAACTTTGTCTCTGACTTGGCTATACTGTTTTGAGAGAAATGTGGCAGCCTTTATGGAGATGACCAAGTGACAAAGCTGCTGTTTTCTACTAATACACTCTAACCATACAGCCTGGGCAGAAAAGTAGTTCTTTCCTCAGACATTTCTGTACTTTGGTAGGACAGTGCTCCAAAGCCCCCTGCAAGAAAATAACTTTTGCTTTCTAAATGTTTTGTGAGCCTTCCACTCATGCTTTGAAACACCAAGAGAAAATACTGGATGACAGAGAAATTGGCAATGATTGCAGGACTTTTTTCCTTTCCTTCTCCTTCCCCTTTCCTTTTCTTTTTTGAGACAGAGTCTTGCTACATAATTTAGGGTAACCTTGAACTCGCTATGTAGCCCAGGCTGACCTTGAACTTGCAGCTATCCTCCTGCCTCAGCCTCCCAAGTGCTGAGATTACAGGTGTGGGCCATCATATCCAGCTGCAGGAGACTTTTAATAAAGAACCTAGGCTGAGAATTGTATCTCAGCACCGTAAGCGCCTGCCTGGCAAGCACAAGGTTATGAGTTTGATCTCTGGTACCAAAAAGAAAAAAAAAAAAAAAAAAAAAAAAAAAGGAACCTATCTTAGACCAAAGATCAAGTAGAAAAACAGTAACATTAGGACCCTGAACAACCAACTTAATTTCCTTTACTCTGTCTGTCTCTCTCTGTCTCTCACTCTGTACTAAGACTAAATCCAGAGCCTTTGCACTGAAGTAAATCTTCAATCTTTATTTTATTTTTTTTGTTTTGAGAGACAAGGTTTTTGCTACGTTGTCCAGGCTCAGCTCAAACTTATGATGCTCCTGCTTCAGCCTCTAAAAGTGCTTGGACTATAGGTGTGCATCACCATACCATACTCAAGCCTGAAAAACCATTTTTAAAGCATGTCGCAAAAATATAGATAAGCTATTATACCAAACATGCATACTTTGGAAGCCTAATCCTTAAGCCAAAAACAGTACTCCAACAAATTTAAGAGCAAAAATCGACCTGGCAGATTCTCTTTGACCAGCAATGACATCGAAAGTCTACAGCACCCATTAACAAAAACAAAAACAAAAACAACAACAACAACAACAAAAAGCCTGTCCATACACAGGCATGGAAAGATCATAAAAGAAACATTTGGGCCACAAACCAGACACTGCAAACTCTCTAAAAATGAACACTGACAACATAACAAAATCTACCAGAAGCAGAAATATTAAGACTCACAATCCAAGGACACGTACTTAATCTAAAAAAATATATTTTGAAAGAGAAATTGTCGGCTGGAAGAAGATGGCGGACTGGTAGGTAGCAGTGGAGAGACCCTCTCTGAGAGAGACAGCTCAAATGCCAGAATAAAACACCCTGGAGAGACCCAAACAGAGAGAGAAAGACTCTCACAACACAGAAAGAAACTAAAGCGCAAAAACCCGCTCGAATAAGAGGTCCTGGGGCTACTATTAGTGAAGGTAAGATCGGCGAGCACGGCACCCCCCTCGAGACGCCTGAATTCCGCCCGACCTGAACAATCGATCCATGCCAAAGCGACTGGCTTGAGCCGCCGGAGCCCGGAGCTGAACAGCCATGCGTGCAGCTCGCCGGGACTGGCACTGCACACGACCCACCCAGAGGCACCGTGAATTCCCACCGCAGTCGTGCTGAAGTCGGAGGTCAGGCAGTCCAGCAGTTCTCAGGGACACGGTGAGTGATGAGAATAAGACCCTCCCATGGGAAAGGGGAAACCGATTGGACGACATGTTGGATTTGGGCAGGACAGCCCTAACTCCATAAGGAAGTGGCTTCAGCTGGTTATCCCCCTCGCCGAGCGGATTGGTGGAATCTGCTTGAAATAGGCCACGCCCCTGGCAGGGACCCAGTTACTTCCCTGAGATCAGTGCACACTGAGGCAGTGAAGGCGTGCAAAGGTTGACTGGCCCAGAAGGGAGGAGCTAGCGCACAATGCCCCTGGGTGAACTCTAATCTCTGATAACCTATTGAAGAGGGCTAAAGCTCCTAGCCTGTGCCCTCTAGAGGAGCCTTAACCAACAAGAAAAGGGTCTGGGCATTAAACTGTACACTTGTATGGAAGGAACCAAAAACATGACGAAAGGGAGAAATAAGAAAACACTCCCAGCCCCCAACCCTGAGAACATTGATCCAGGAGAGGTAAATACAAAAGAGACTGAGGGCAGCAAAAATGCAACATCAAACACAGCATTAG
>PVJX010002264.1:0-133907 GCA_004027295.1 Dolichotis patagonum
TATGCATTCTGTTTGTTTCTTATATTGTTCTTTGAGGGATTCTATCTGTTTGCTTTGTTCCTCTAATTTTTTTGCTGTGTTTTCACTAGATGTGTTCACTATTTCTTTCACTGTTTTTATCAATTCTTCTTTTACCTGGGCAAGTATTTCTGGTTTGAATTTCTCCATAGCTTTCCCTATTTGCATATTTATTTCATTTCATATCATTTCAGACATTTCAGGTGTATGGCTTCTTTTTTCTATGTACACAGCTTCTAAGCTTTCTTGGGGAGGGCTAGTGCTTTGAGCCTGCCTTTTGGTCTTTCCTTTTGTCATTTTTCTGTATTTCCTTACTTTGAGCGGTGTTCCAAAGCTTTCTCTGCTTGTGTGGCAAATTACCTGTTACACCCTCAGTTCCTGGGGGGCAGTGGCTCCCCCACAGGCTCTTGGCTTCCTCACAGGGTCCTAACTCCCCTCTGTGGGCTCCTGGCTCCCTAAGTTGTAAGGCAAATGCTGGGTGTGGCCACCCAGAGCCTGTGGAATCTCAGGCAGGCCAGGCCTCCGTGCTTTGTCCCAGGCAGTTCTCCAGGAGGTTCGCTGCGAGTGAAGGGCCTACAGGTCCCAAAGAGTCAGGCCAGAATGTTGGTTTCTGAAAAGTTCCCGGTCCCAAACAGACCTGGCCAAGATGCCAGTCTCCACAATATTCCCAATCCAAACAGCCCGGGCCACTCTGCGGGTCTGAGAGTTTCGGGTCCCAAAGAGACAGTCCACGATGCTGCTTTCTGGGAGACTTCCTGGGCGTGAAGGGCGGGGCTACGGGCCCAAACAGACCCGGCCCAGATGCAGATCTCCAGGCAGTTCCCTGTGGATGAAGGGCGGGCCTACCAGTCCCAAAGAGTCACACCGAGATCAAAGAAAAATATTTTAAAAATAGTGAGAGACCATGAAAAATCAATCAAACAGCTATAAGATGAAGGAAAGAAAAATAATGTAAGATTGATTGGACTCAGTGAAAAGGCTGGAGCTAGCACAAAAGCCATTATTAAGAACATCTTCACAGAAATACTGGCAGAAAACTTCCCAGACATGGAAAAAGAATTTGACATACAAACAAATGAAGCACATAGAACTCCAAATAACCATGACAAAAATAAATCTACACCAAAGCATATAATAATCAAGATTCAGAAATTCAGCACAAGAATTAAATATTAAAAACAGCCAGAAAAGACAAACATATAACCTATATGGGAAAGCCCAGCAGAATCACAGCAGACTTCTCAACATAAACCATCAAATCAAGGAGAGCTTGGAGTGAGGTATTTCAAGCCCTAAAGGAAAACAATGTTTAAACTAGATTAAACAATCTTCAACCCACAAGACTATGTTGCAAAGTTGATGGAGAAATACGATACTTCTCTGACAAAGAACAACTGAAGAAATTTATAACCAGAATGTCTGGTTACAGAATGTCCTGAAGGATATATTAGAAAGAGATAACCAAGACCAGAAATACATGAACACCTACAGAGAAATGTCACCAGGCAGGGTAAGCAATTAAACAGAAGAGAAAGAGAACAAATGACAAGAAATCAACATGAAAAAGAAAAGCCAATGCATATCACTTATAACCTTCAACTTAAATGGTCTCAGCTCACCAATCAAAAGAAACAGACTGGTGTAATGGATCAAAAAGCCAGATTCAACAATATGTTGCATTTAAGAAGCACATTTAACACCCCCATGCCAAAATTCATAGATTAAAAGTCAAAAGATGGAAAACAATATCCATGTCACAGGAACCCAGAAATAAAACAGGAGTAGCTAGTCTATTTGCAGACAATGCAGATGTTAAAACAAAACTGATCAAAGGAGACAAAGAAGGTCACTATATACATGTTAAGGTAAAACTCTGAGAATAAGAGGTAACAATTATAAATATGCATGAAACACAGTTTCACATAAGACATATATACAAAACAAATATTAAGAGACACAAAAAACCAAATAACCACTAACACAATTATAGTGGGGGACCTTAATATATCATAAATAGATCAACCAGACCAAAAATCAATAAAGAAATAGTAGAATTAAACTAAGCCTATGAATAAATTAACTTGGGAGATACCTACAAAGTGTTCCACCCCAAAACATCAGAATACACATTCTTCTCAGCTGTACATGGGATGTTATCCAAAACAGACCAAACTGGAAATCAGTGACAAAGGAAATAATAAAAACTACATAAACACGTGGAATTTAAAACATAACCTTCTGAGGTTAGGTATACATGTAGAGACTCATACATGTATAGAACTTCTCCTAAACAGTTTATGAGAATTGATTATATAATGCATGATGAAATGAACAGTTTCTTTGAAGAAAGAGACACTAAGGTACCCAGTGCTGATTCTGTAGTGTCACATGCTATGAAATCCATCAATACTATTATTCTTTGTTCAGAGTGATTTTAGTCTGTTTTGTATTGTTTAATCTCAACATACATGAAGGTATGGGCAGCTATTTTGAAAAGAACGAGAGACATTATGGCAGCCATTGTTGACTTCCCTATTGTCTGGTTTTGAAGACCCAAAATGCCTTCATCATCCTGTTTTGACCAGTTTAATACTATGTTGTTTTGTGTGAATTCATTGTGTGTGAAGATATGGACAACTATTTAGAAGAAAATAAGAGACAATATGATAGACAGTCAAGATCTCCAGTTGTCTTGCTTTGAAATTTGTCTCTTATGTTGTTTTCCTCTGATCTGCTTTGTTCTGTTGAATTTTACCCTCTTTAAAATAAAATTAAAAAAAAAACATAACCTTTTGAACAACCAATGGGTCACAGAGGAAAGTAAAGATGAAATTAAACATTATATACAATTAAATGATAATGCCGATACAACATACCAGAAGTTATGGAATGCATTGAAAACAGTCCTACAGAGGAAATTTATAGAAATGAGCTATCACATCAGGAAGACAGAATGAGCTTAAATAAACAAGCTAATATTGAACCTCAAACTTCCAGAAAAAGAAAAACACATCAAGCCCAAATCTCATATGAGGGAGGAAATTACAAAGATAAGAGCAGAAATTAATGCAATAGACACTAGGAAAACAACACAAAGAATTGATGACTAGAAAAGTTCATTCTTTCAAAGAATAAACAAAATTGATAAGCCACTAGCCAACCTCATCAAAAAGAAGAAAAAAACCCCACAAATTCAAGCAATTAGGAATGCAAAGAGGTGAATCACAATGGATTCCACAGAAATCCAGGAGATCATCAATGTCTACTATGGGAATCTATGGTATTCTAACAAGATGGAAAACATAGAAGAAATGGACAGATTCCTAGACATAATCAGATTATCAAAACTAAATCAAGAAGACATAAAAATTTTAAATAACCTGATCTCAAGCAATAAAATTTAAAATGTAATTAAAAATTTGCCAACAAAGAAAAGCTTAAGCCCTAATGGTTTCACTGTTGAATTCTACAAGAAATTTAGAGAAGAACTAATGCCACTAATGCTGAAACTCTTTAAAGATGTAGTACTTCCAAAATAATTCCTGGAAGCAAGTATTTCCTGATTCCAAATCCAAAGGATGCAACCAAAAAGGAGAACAGGTCAGCCTTTCTAATGAACATAAGTACAGAAATCTTCAAGATACTCACAACCAGAATGCAGCAAATCATCAAGAAGACAGAGACTACAGCTGCAGGAATTACTCTTACAGTCTCACTCCTACCATGTCATCATGATGATAAGATGATTCTCCTAAATTGACATGATTTATTACTTGGAGAAGTCTTTGAAGTGACTCCCAAGGTCCTGCTCATTGCCTATGCTTTCCTCAGTTTCCCCACTCTTTGTTTGGGGACCTAATAAGAATGGGTGGTCCCGAGAAATCTTTTTCTTAGTCCTCAGAGTCTTGAACTCAGCTAAAGGGTTTTGACCCTTCTGTGAGCCCTAAAATCATAGCATTTGTCTCAGTTATTTAAGCCTTCATCATACACTCGTTTGGGAGACTGGGGATCTAGGTCAGGACCCAATAATTATAGTAGTCATTGTTGATTTCCTATTATCTTGTTTTCAAGTCCTGTATCACTTTCATTGTTTTGTTTTGATTGATTTTATTGTGTTCTGTTTTGTTTGGTTTTATGATGTGTGCAGCTATTTTGAGAATAACAAGAGGCATTATGGTAGCCATTGTTGATTTCCTATTATTTTGTTTTAATATCCTGCATTAATTGCACTGTTTTGTTTTGATTGGCTTTATTCTGTTTTATTTCATTTGTTTTTATTCTCTTGAAACTAAAAAAAGAAATAAATCAAGCAATAACAAATGCTGGAGGGGCTGTGGGGAGAAAGGAATCCTTCTCCACTGTTGGTGGGAGTGTAGACTGGTATAACCACTGTGAAAATCAGTGGAGATTCCTCAACAAACTAGGGTTAGATATTCCATTTGATCCCAGCTATTCCTGTTCTGTATTTTCCAGAAAAATTAAGAACTTGCTACCAAAGTAATATATATGCATCCATGTTTATAGCAGCACAATTTATAATAGCTAAATCCTGAAAACAACCCAGATGTCCATCAACTAAGGAATGGATAAAGAAGATGTGTTTTTTAAATGTAGTGGAATACATCTCAGCCATAAAGAAGGATAAACTGGAGACTTTTATGGGTAAATGAATGCAATTCAAAACCATACTCGTAAGTGAAATAAATCAGACTCGTAAGTGTAAACATCATATTGTTTCACTGGTGTGAGAAACTGAGCAAGTAAATAAGGTCCAAATGTACAATAGATATTGTGAATTGGGAAGAAACTGTTCACAAGAAAAGACAAACCATGATGGGAGAAAGAGGAAAGGAAGGAAGAGAAAAAGAAAAATACATATATTTACATCTGAGATAGTTAAAATAGTTATACAGCTAGTTTCTCTTAGTTCATTGAAAAAAAGGCTTGTGCCAATATTGCTTAGACAAGATATCATGGCTATGTCTTGTACTCAGAATATCTACTACAAAGACAGCAATTGACAACATATTAATTATTGTAACTCTTCTACTTGCCTGTTTTGAAACTCTTATTGTTATTTTAATATTTTTCTCCTTAAAGTAAAAAAATAGCTCATGCTTTCACCTTCTGGAAGGATTTACTTTTGAGATTAGTAACTTACAGATAGACATTATTTATATGATCCTACTGAAGGTATGCATATATACATATATAATTTATATATACTACCTTATAATTTGTACTTCATTATGTTGTATCTTCTCAATTATAAAAGGAAAGAAATAAAATACTTGTTTTACTACATACAAATATTTTAAATAGTAGAGATAAGTAAATGATTAGTAGCAGTTCAGAAAACCTAGCACTGAAAAATTACTATTATGCTTGGTATTTTTCTATGGTCCTGTGATTTTTATCTTAATTCTTATAAAAACTTTGTGAGTTAAGCATTCTATGAATACCATTATACTGGCTAAGAATTGAGGTGTAATGTTCATATATTGTATTCACTGTTTATAAACTCACCTCATAATCTGGGAGACTATAGCACAAAAAGCATGCTATGAAGTTTAATTCATTACATGAAAAATAGAGAAAGTAAAAAGAACACTGTTCGGGTGAGACAAAAAATATGCACACAGTGAATCACCATATAAATGTGTGAAGTCATAAAATATGCAAAAGTAGCAACAGATTTGATTTAATTCCTTCATTGTAATTCAGATCAGACAAGAAAGTCAGAGTTCAGTAAATGGAAATCACAGATGAGCAATCAAATGGCAAAGAGTGCATGTAGTCACAGAAATATTTCTGGTTGGGTTCCAGCCATCCTTTGGGGTTTTGCTGTCAGTGCCACCTAGAATATTTCCTGTGTTCACATTTTGGAAGTTGTGACTAATCTTCACTTTTAGGTGTATTTTTAAATATTTGTGGTCCATTACTTTATAGAATGGGGGTTCCACAGGCTTGGGTTACTGATTTTTTTTCTTTCACTAAGGTATCCCAAATACCTGTGACAGTGCCTGACATGTTAAAATTACCCAATGAGCATAGGTTAATAAACACTTAACAGTGTCATGAGATTTCTTCTATTACCACACCAATGGCTTAGTAACTGGCCCATCAATTTAAAATATTTATGAAAATTAATCAGAGGATCACTAAATCAGCACTGAATTCTACTGCAATATAACATCATCCATCAAAGTTTGTAAAATAAAACTCACTAGGGTTTAGAATACAGAGGCATTACATTTGGAAAGTAGCTTAAGAAAGTAGCTATGTTTAACATTTCTTTTTTGAAAAACTGTATAGGAGCTGTATTTTTGTGAAGATATTACCTTTTAGTATAAGGTAGAAACCACTAATAGCCCTTATAGCTCATGGCCTAGTGGTGTATTATGTACCACATAACACAGCATTCAGGCTCATTTGAATGGCTTCAGGTTGATTTGTGGCAAGCATTAGATTAGACTCTTGTATTTAATGACCATACACATCCGTTTTGCTCATCTATCAAATCTCTACTATGTACTGGTATCAGGCTAAGTGCTTTATGTACACCAGTGGTTCTGAATGGGAAGAGTTTTGCCTTGCAAGGGTCTACTGGCAATATCTGGAGACATACTTGGTTGTCATAAGTGGGAAGGGGATTGTTACTATTATCTGGTGGTTAAATGCCAGAATCCCTAACCAAAGAATGATTCAGCCCCAAATGCCAGCAGTTCTGAAGTTCAGAAACCATTTCATTTAATCTTTGAATCAAAAGTACAGCAACTAATATTTAAAAAGCATCACTTTCTTACTGATGGAGTAATTGTAATGGTCAAATAACCAAAGACCAAAATCTATGATTGGTTGAGCTGGGCCATACTTTCAAGAGTTATATGGAATAATGATCCTTGGATTAAAAAAAAAAATCAAGGGCAAGATGGGAGGATCCACCTGTGAAAGCAGGTGGATAACAAATCAAGAATAAATTGTTATCACATAAAGCATTCAGAGAAGAGAATACAGAGAGGGTAAAACAGAAATAAAATGATGTTAAGAACAGATGGTACTTTTATGGATATGTCAAGAAAGAGTGGGGCTTGAGAAAGAAATAGAACTGCTAATAAATAAGGAGGAGCTCTAAATTGGATACAATCCTGGGCTCTAAAACCTGCCTCTCCCAGGAAATAGATATGAACAAGTTGGGAAATGGTGAATAAAAAATTATTGATTGCAAGCAGTTCAGTAAAAATGTGAGACACTGTCTATATAGGCTTATGTGGTATTACGAAGTAGGCTCATAAACTACTGAATCACTTAGAACAATTTATGGATGAATTTTTGAGATTTGAGGAGACTGCAAAAATTTGAGGGGAGCAAATGCTGTAATGATGCTTAAGGACATACAGAGATCGTGAAAAAGCTCATTATTAGACTCCACTGGAACTTTGCTTGAGTATTAAGTAGTTAGCAAAATCAATATGAGTTGATCACCATGGATCCTGTCTAGAAGGGAATTAGTCACTAAGATACCAAAAAGCTCCCATTATGAGATGGTTCATATCTAAAGTTACTGTATAGTGGATCTAAGGACCAGGTCTGAACTTGACAGCTGTGCTTTGTAGCTGTAATTGCACTATATAACACATCTATTGGAAGGTGTAACAGCACAGTTTAAAAACAACGGGAAGAAGAAAATCACATGGACTGAGAAAAGCATTGTTGAACACTTTTAACATAGCTGCAAAGACACATTTTCCATGAGGTAAGCCATAAACAGTGTACATCTTGACTCCTAGAGACTGGAGATGTCAGACTTTTAAGTATTTTTAGTACATTATTACAGGGTCTCATAAAGTTTTCCTAACAGCTAACATAATTTTCCTCTTGCACTTTAAATTCACTTTATCTTGTTCTTTCAGGAAAAAATCAGTACAATAAATAGAATTTTCCCAAAGATTGTACCCCTTCTTCCATTTCCCTTAATGTTCCAATTCCTTGAGCTATTTGTAGTGACCTTACTCTAAGTAAGCTTTGAATATTTTTAGTGAAACATTTATGTTTTAAAGCTATAAAATAATTGATTTTATAAGATGTAAAAATTATATATATATATATATATATATGCTAGAAAATAAATTTAATTAATTTACCAATTAGTTCTTAGTGACTATTTGGGTTACTTTTTTGCTCTTAAAATGATGCTCAATTGAAAAGGCTTATGTAACTGGCTTTCTAGACTGTGCTTTTGTTTGGCAAATTATGAATTGTAATAGATACCAAAATGCCCTCCAAATAATGCAACTCATTTTATTGAACAATGTATGAAAATAATTTTTTCTTTTTCCTTGCTAATAAAAATTAATGTTCATGCTAATGGTATAATAATGATAACAGGTAAAATTTATTGTTTAATATGTAATAAGCACTATTCTCAACACTTTTTGTTTATTGTTAAGCATATTATAGATATTTAGTATTTCCCAACATGATAGGGAAAATCTGTAAAATAAAGGGGAAAACTGTTTTTCCCTTATTTTACAGATTTATGCATTTTACGTCATTTGTAAGTCATAGAAACTATGTTATCTATAATGACTTTTGGCTATTTTTAGATAGCAAAAATATTTTCCCACATTTTATTTTGACTTGCGTATGTGACTGTTTGGTATATTACTAGTCAGAATGGTCTTTGTGAGAGAGGGAGCTAGCTGTCCACCCTAGATAAATGCCTGTGTTCCAAGGTCCAGCGCTATGCTTGGAGACTGACTGGCCAGTCAGGGATTTTATATCCTGGGTTCCCTGACTCTTTGTGGGGTGATGCTACTACTTTTACCTCATGGGAAGTGAATGGAAATGGTGTGTCCAGGTTGAATGAAAGCTCAGTAGCATTTTCCCTCTCCTTTGCCTGTCACCTGTATAATGGCACTGAGGACGCCCTTTGAAGCCATATACTAAACTATAGTACTTTTGTCAGCCTGAGTCTCAGTACTGTGTGATTCAGAGCACTGTCTACCTGCACCTCCATCAAGGACCACTGTTGCTGGATCACTTTAGGGACTTTTACTTTACAATAGTAACAGCATAGAATTTGTTTGTCTTTGTGATGAAGCAGAGAACTTGATTTTACTTTTTAGCCCCCACAATGGTCCATTTCCTCAATATTACCTGGATAAAAAGCCTGCCTTTTTCCAAATGTTTCTGCACACTGATTGAAAAATGTTTTTCTGGCTTATTCTGCTTTGCTGCCTAATCTTGAATCAGTATGACAAATGTCTAAGATTCCTTCAATGTTCTCCCACCAAAAATGATCATTTCTTATGAACCTATTTATTCTCCCATGTAAATTTCAGAATATAATAATCAAGTTAAAAATTTTAGTACAGGTTTATACATTAACATCTCTTTCTTTATTACCTCCTTCATCCTGAGTCCACTGGCTTCTTCCATTCTGTTGATTTTGCCTTCATGATACCTCTTACTATTTTTTCTTTTGATTTACCATATCTTTTCTCTAATTGAAGCCTAAGCTACCCCTCTCCTGGCCATACCAACAACTCCGATTAGTCTTCTGTTATGGCTTATAGCTAGATTCCCCTCTCCCCTGAAGCATCATGCACTCCGAGGCACAGCTTTTGGGGCATGACTGGATCTAGGGTGTGTGATACTGGAATTAAGGTTATGTGGTTCTGGGTTTGTCCACAAATTGGTTTATCTTAGTTCTCAATGTGGCTAATGGGAAGGCCCACCCTGGGTGCGGGTGGCACCACCCAAAGGCTTGTAGCCCTGGTGGGATAAAAAGGAAAGGGAGGCTTGATGCTGCTTTTCTGCCTGCTGCTTGCTGCCTCCTGCCTGCCCTACCATGGACTATGTTCACTCTGCCGTGCCCCTGTGCCATGCTGCCCTGCCTTAGAACCAGCTGTGAACTGAAACCTCTACACACTGTGAGCTAAAATAAACCTTTCCTGCTATAAATTAGGGTGTCAGGTATTTTGTCTCAGTGAAAGGAAAGTAACTAAGACATTGTCACTCTCCCATCTTTCCTTTTTAAAAATCATTTTGTATGCCAGTTTAAAATGTTTCAAAAGCACTGGCCTTTAGAGAGATGCAAATTAAAACAACACTGAGATTTCACCTCACCCCAGAAAGAACAGCTAGCATTAAGAAATCAACCAATAACAAATGTTGGAGGGACTGTGGGGGAGAAAAAGAAACTTTTCTTCACTGTTGGTGAGAATACAGACTGGTGCAACCACTGTGAAAATCAGTGTGGAGATTCTTCAAAAAACTAGGAGGTCCCATTCAATCCAGCTATTCTCCTTCTGGGTATCTTCCCAAGAGAATTAAAAACATCATACCACAGCAATGTATGTGCACCCATGTTTATAGCAGCACAGTTTATAATAGGCAGATCTTGGAAACAACCTAAATGCCCATCAACTGAGGAGTGGATGAAAGAGATGTGGCATTTCTATATAATGGAATATTATTCAGCCATGAAGAATGATAAAGTGGAAATTTTTATAGGTAAAGAATATGCCTTGAGAATATACTTATTAGTGAATTAAATGTTACGCATGCATAATCATCACATTGTTTCATTAGTATGATAAGGAAAAAACAAGTATTTTGTCCCAGAGAGAATGACTTCAGCCAAGCAACAACTTAGGCCACACGTGCCTTCACTTTAACTAACCCACTGTGAGCCATTTTGAGTTGACTTTTGGGTGTTTTAAGAAATTTTTTATGTGCTACAAGGTTGAGGTTTTTTGCATGTGGATATCCAGCTGGTCCAGTATATTTATTGATGGTACAATCCTTTCTCCACTTAATTGCTTTTGCATCTTTGCTAGAAATCAAATGTCTGTCATGTGGGTATCTATTTGGGGATGTTATATTGGTACTTTGGTGGTTGGTCTATCTTGATATCAGTGCCATTTTGTCATGATTGGTGTAACTTTGTGATAAATCACAGGATGGGGAGGGTTGGAGCTCCAATTTTTTTCCTTTATCAAAGTTGTTTAGACTATTCCAAGTCTTTTCTATATTTACAGAAATGTAAGAATAAAAATGTTAATCTATATGGAAAATGATGTTGACAGTTTGATAAAGGATTGTGTTTTCTCATCTTTATTATTTTCTTCTATTCGTTTTTGGTTGCATTCATTTATTTTTAATAAAAAAATAAAAAAATAACATAAAATGTTAAAATGACTATATTATTTCTCTAATTTAAAAAACCTAATATTTAGAATAAAGATCGAATCCTGCTGCCTGGCATTTAAAGGGCTCTAAAAGGTACTACTATTCTGCCTTTGAAGCCCTTCTCCGTCCCAGTCTGCCTAACTTCTGTCTGCTACAGAACACTGCATAGACGTTGAAGAGACCTGTTTTCACATCTCCAATGCTAGAGGACTGAGCTATCCCCTAGCACAGCACTTCCCACTACTGTCCTAGTTGTCAGCTAATGAGCTGGTCTCTCCTATAGAAGACTAGAAGAAACTGACAGTGTTTTCTGTTTGCTTGTTTGTTTGTTGTTTCATAACATTAGTGCCATACTTAGTACTTATCATACTGTAGATGTTCCAAATTCCCTTGTTGGGTAAATTTGATGAGTCCTTTGTTTATAGCAATAAGCAAAGCTATAAGATAGCATATAACTTTGTATTTGCAAGGATCTTAGCAATAATAGAGCTAAATCTTCCTCACTTTGCAGTTAAGAATCTGAGGCACAAATATTTCAAAATCAAAGAGTTATGTGTCAATGATAACCGCATGTAGATTGATAAGCAAAAAAAATGGAAAAATTTTTGTAATGTATATGATAAAGGGCAAAGGGTTAATATCTTTCTTTGTTTGGTTTTTCTTTTTTTGGTTCTGGGGATTGAACTCACAACCTCGCGCTTGCCAGGCAGGCACTTAGGCCACTGAGCTAAATCCCTGGTCCAGTATCTTTCATATGTAGCATGAATGAATGAGAAAATAGGGTAGTAGAAAACTGGACAGAAGCATAATTATCAGTTTATTCTGAGAAGAAGTAAAAATGGCCAATAAATATGTAGAAATAAGTTCTTCACAATATCTAGTTTTGCAATTTAACATAACAATTAGGTATACTTTTATTCTATCAAACTGATGAAGTTTAAAATAATTAATAATCAGTGTCGGCAAGGAGAGGTGAAAAAGTTTTTCTGCAAGGATAATCTGAAGATTTTCGGTGTGAATGAAGTAGCATTTTAAGGGGGAAAGAGGGAGCAAACTGACATTATTTGCTAAAAGTATTAATAATGTAAATATCTGCTCTGTATTTTAGGAATTTATCCTAGTGAAAAACTATATAGATATCAGTGAAAGTTTGCATTCACACATTTATTGGGCTACTATAAATAGTATGAAAATTAAAGCCAAACTATTTTTCACTAAAAATGGATTTCTGAAAAACAACATAGAATTTTCTTTCCAGAACAAGTACTGCAGAAGTGGGTTCTTGCCCTGGTTCTACCTCTTTTTAGCTGGATTACCTGGGTTAAGTTACTCAATTTCTCTGTGTCTCAAAGTACGCACGCCACAGGGAGTTTTGGAGAATTAAATGAGTAAATATGTAAAAGATATTAGCACAGCACAAATATGTAATAAATTTCAACTACTGTATTATTTCCTTGATTATTATGCAAGAACAAAATTCATGTTTTTGAAAAATATTGGTGTGATAAAATATTTCCAATATACCATTATATAAAGAACTGACTACATAGCAGTCAGTTGATAGTACTTCAAAAGTACTAAGTATTTTTATGTATACATGAAAATAAACATGATAAGCATATTATTAATATATTAGTGGTGATTATCTTTGGGTAATGGTTTTATGAGAAATTTAGCTTTCTGATATCTTTTGTTAAAATAAACTAAACAAGTACTGCTTTTGTGATGAGAAAAAGGAAGAACTATTACTTACGTTAGATGACAAGCTATAGCCCAAAAAGGTTAGTACATTGGCTAAGGTCATTTATTTAGTGGTGGTGAAAGAGAAAGAAAATGGACAACGTATATCAAGTCTGGCTGACATATGAGGCTATGAGGGGTGTTCATTACACACACTCTATTTCATTACTTTTTCATAATTTCCCCTTAGGAAGCACAGCAGCTGTGATTGGAGGGTTCACATGTGATAGCCTGGGGATTGCCAGCCCTGTTCTTTCCTAATCATGCAACCTCTGATCCATTAATCTTGCTGAGTCTTGGAGTAAATAGAAGACAGATCATTTTTCTCCTAGGACTGTTTCAGGATTGAATGAAATAATGCATAGTAAGTCCTTACTCCACCTTAGTATGTCTGACATCAAGTTAACCTCTCAATCTAAAAAAAGAATATATATACATATATATTCAATATTTAAATGTCCTGTTTATGTCATGTAGCAGATATTTAACTTTCAACAGAAAAACAAGGTAGAGAGGAACTGAAACTGGTTTCCAGTAGATTTGCCTATGCGTCCATAATTGTAACCTCTCAAAAGAAGCAGAGATATAAAGCGTGGAAACAAAGAACTTTGAACACTGGCTTAGCTACCAGCTCCGCCATTAACCAGTTCTGGCATCTCAAATCTCTCAGGGCTGGTTACCGCACCTCTAAAATGAGATGGACTAAATGGAACAGTAACAGGGATCATTTCAAGCATCATGTAATTTTTTTTTTTTTACATGGGAAACCTAAAGTATAAATTTGTTTCAGAGTAAAATAGAGGCTGACCTTTTGGAGTAGTTGCAAAAGGGAAGGAGAAGATGGGGGGAGAAGGGAGATTAAAAGTGCTCACGATATGACATGATATAATATGATATGATATATATATGTAATGTATCATACCCCAAACAAATGTAAATATCATGTATTGCAAATGACTGGGGATGTAGCACAGTGCAAAGGCCCTAGGTACTGTCCACAGTACTGAAAAAACAAGGTATGGAGTAGAATGTTAATTAGTAACAAGGTCCACAAGAGGTAGAATCACTAGGGAGCGAGTAGTTCTGTGTGAGCTAGGGTGGTCAGGGAGAAGACATCTGAGCTGAGGTCTCTGAGGTACAGGGCAGGCTCTGACCACATCTAAAGGGAAAGTGTTCCAGGCAAAAGACACAAGGAATGTGAGGCAGGAGCACTGTCTGTATGTGTGAGAGGTGGCCAGGAGAGCCCATCAGCTTGTGTGGAGTGAGGATGGGGAAGAGTGAGCTCTGGCCAGAGCATGGTGGCTTTGGAAATAACTTCAGATGTCCTGTTAAGTGTGCCTTCAGTGTGGAAGGGGTTTTGAGGAGAATCAGGTCTGTGGCTGGATAAAGGGTGAGAGCAGGATAAGTGGGGAGGCCCTGAAAAGGGGGTGGAAGCAGAACATGGTAGGAAGGAGGAGAGGTTAAGATTTGCTGAAGAATCAATGGTGAGATGTGAGACAAGGAAGCCAAAGGCTAATCTTTGGGTTTTGATCTGAAAAACTGGGTGACCCAAGTGCTACTTACTGAGAAACAGAACTATTAAGGGTGAGAAATAAGTAAGAGGAGCTGTTTCAGGGGTAAAATTGACAATGCTGTTTCAGCCTTGTTAATGCTGAGATGCCCAGTAACAATGTGGGAGGCAGTGGGGTGGGTTGGAGTTCAGGGGAGACGTCAAGGGGCAGATTCAGGTAAAGCACTTCTTTTATGTCACAGAATTAATTCCCTTCAGGATCCATAATCCACAGAAATTACTGCTTCAATGTGTGATCATAAACATTTACTTTCAGTTGTAGAAAGTAGATTTGTAGATTGAAGACTGAAGACTGGAGGATGTAGGAAAGCTGTGTTTCCATATTTACAAAACAGGAAAGAAGTGTTTGTCCCCTGAGAGTCACTGTGAATAAGTAGGAGGCAAATACATCCTATTTAAGGCACACTGTAGTATCTTGGGAAAATTACCTGGGTGTAATTCCATCAGTGCTTAATAAATCAGAGGTATGAAAAGTAACAAGTATGAGTCAGAACATGGTATTGGGCTATGGCAATATATTTTAAAGAAAATATATAACAGGCTTTTAGAAGGAGCAACTTTGCAATTTAATGTTGTTAGGTGTGTATAATTTTCTTCTAGAATCTATTTTCATATGTACCAAATGACAAAATGGCAGTCAGTTTCAATTCCTGAACAGAGCCCCAAAACTAGTATTTGACTACAGATCAAAATAAAATAAAATAGAATAAAAATAAAAAAAGACTTGGATTTCCACCAATGAATGATTAAAGCTGAAACTTCTACTGGAAATACCCTCACAGGCCATGATGAAATTCGATGCTTGGATGTCTCATTCAGGGTCATAACCTGACTGCTGATACACCAACAGGCAAACTATCACTATAGTTTTAAATTTACTGCCTCGAAACACAAACGCCTCCCTCACTGTACTTCTTTTCGCCCATTTGGTAACCAGTTGAATGATGAAGTCTCTGAGTTCTGGCAGCTGGTTATGTTTAGCAGTGTCTGGAGGTGTAACTTTTCCTTGAGAAACTTGATGCTTATTTTCAGATGACAAGCTGGTTCTGATTAATCGTCACCTACTACTAAAAGTTTTTGAAAGAGTGCCTTAAAATTCATTCACTAGACTTCCTTGGATTTTGCAATGGAGATGCCACTTGCCCTCAAATGTCACTAAGCAAAGGACATCTATGGATGGGAAATTTCTCTAAGTCTCATCTGGGGAAATTGAGAATCATCTGGTTCACCTGGTGCTCTTAATCTTTTTCAATGCACAATTTCTTATTTTTAGAAATGAGAAATGGATACAGTTTAGGCACTTGGCTAATCCTTAGGGATAAACACTGGGGTGTGAAAATGGACTTTTCCTTCTGTGAAGAATGAGAAGATAGGGCTTTAAAGAAATAAATTTGAGTAAATACAAGCCACAGATCAATATCGTGTGCTCATTCTAATTTTGAAAATCCTACTTGCTTTAATTTGGAGATAAATAAGTTATATGTCTCTATATTTTTAGTGAGACTATTAACCTATAGGTCCTGTTTAACTATACACTGAAGTCTCTTCTTTTATTTATAAAATCTTTGGCACAGTTTTCCTTCTGTGGCACCAATAAAAGACAGTTTTAAAAAAATTTTCTAATTTCATATTTGTTTTTAGGTACTACTATTTATGAACCTTACAAAGTGTACTACTGTTCTTATCTGTGCTTCAAAGGAAAGAAACTGTACCAAAGAAGAACACAGTAACTTACTTCCAGAGACAGTCTTAAAATTCATAGTAACTGATCCATAAAGCTGCAGTTGAGATTGTGAGACACTGTCTTACAAAAATCCTAAAGCTATGAGGAATATCCTTACTCTGGACGCACTCTCTTTTCACTATCAATGTTTACCCGCCATCATGAATAAGACATGCTCTGTTTAATAGAGAACAAAAAACAAGGTTTTATTGAAAACATGTGATGATAGAACCTAGGAATCCTCCCTACAGAGGCTAGAGATGGTCTGACAGAGTTCAATACCAGGCAGAATGTGGACCTTTCCCCATTAACTAAGTATGGAAAACTATCAAGAAGATGTAGTTCAGAAATAGTTTCAAATGTGCACATTTGACCTTATGATAAGTGAATACTCCAGAAAACCACAGAAACTTGATAAGAGATGTGTTCTTAAGTCAGAAAATGGCAAAAGTCCTGAGGATTAACTACAGGACTTTGATCTCCAAATTCTAAGCACAGATTTGGAGTCTGTGGTAGGGGCTAAAATCAAATATTTAAAATATTTCACAAAGGGCAAAAATGAAAAAAAAGAAGACAGCCAAAAAGTAGTGCAGGAATAATCTCTTGTAAAAGTCTACAATGATAGGCATGCAGTATAAGCCCTTTACTAAAACATATAATCACACTCATATGGCTAGAGAGTCAAAGCAATAAGATTTTAAAAAAGCAAGTAAAATTATTCTTCTGAAAACATCTGATGACTGAAAGAAAGGTGCTTTTTATTCACTTTGCAATTCTTGGATAGTTGCCATAATTTTTCACTTATTGGTTCTTGTTGAATATAGAGTTTTCACTGTATGTATATAGGGGCTACTGTGGAGAGGGTAGTAAAGTTCCTCAAGTGGATGTCTGCTGACAACTTTCTGCTATTTCAACTCATTCAACATGCATTTGTGGTAAGTAGAAACTGCCAGGACCTGGGTACATGATACTAGAGGGTGTAGATTTAGAATGGAAGGTATGGGCAAGAGAGATGCACCTGTCCAGGTGGGTGAGAGGACAGTTGGCATGGAAGACACCAAAATGAGTAACTCCAGTCATGGGTGACAAATACTATGATAGTAGGAACACAAGGGGCACCCGGCTGGGACAGGTAACCTTGTTAGGGGGCCAGCAATGCCCTCCTCAATGAAAGGTAGGTTGAACTATATTTAACAACCAGTCAAAAAAAAATTTTCCAAATTGCCTTTAAAACCAACATCCTCTAGGTACCAAACATAGCATTCCTGAAATTATTTGACATCTAAAGAAATCTAGACTAAAAAACTACCTGGCTTGCTGGTCATCCTCTTCCTTTTTCTTTTAAAATAAAATTTAGTCATTTAAGATTCATAAACACTCCAGTTTTGGTGGAAGTGATAAGAGTACTTGGCTAGCATGTACAAGACTCTGGATGAATCCCCATCATTAAAAACCAAAGAGACAGCAGAAAACTCTTAAATTCTATGAGTGTAATATTGATAAAGATATTTTGAGAAAAAATAGCAAAAATATACAAAAAGATATTGTTAGGTTGGTAATTTTCCTAATTATATTGATTGATCCCAGGATTAATCAGAGATTATATTCAACTGACCATTTCTCTGATTTAATTTACTATATCTGTCAGTTCTTATTTGCCAGGAGTTTGCATTACACGCCAGGCATTAACTTAAGAACTTTACACACATTCTCTCATTTTACCTTCTTGGACAATCTTGTGAGAAAACATGCAAAATTCCAAGTTTAAAATTCATCATTTGCATCTATAACCTACCACAACATAGGCATGAAATGAAAATAGTCGATATTTAAATTATGGATACTATGAACTAGACTGTAAGTGTCTTCTACGTGGTGTTTGAATAGCTAATATATTTATATTAAGTATCAAGATGTTGTAAAGAGGTACATGATGAGAAATTCTGCTCCTATTCTGCTTCCATTCATTTTGCCCCAACTCACTATTAAGTGGACATTTTCATTTTTAAAAACATTCAATTTTAAAAAGTCTTTCAATGGTTTTTATAAAAGTCTAAGCAGTATGTACATGTACTCTTATTTTCTTTTTTCTACACAAAATTAGCATAGTACATATTAAAATGCAGGTTTTAGTTTTTTTAATGTACTGTGGAATCCTCCTATAGCCATACAAAAAAGTTTTCACCATGTTTGGTTGTCTAGATACATTTTCATTCACTTAGCTACAGTGAACATTTACATATTGTTGGAACTATTAGTAAGTAGAATTCCTGGGTTGGAGAGAAAATACTTATGTAGTTTTAGTGGGTATTGACATTCTGTTCACACTTACTAAAAGCTTATGATCCAATTGAGAGTTTGGCCAGTTTGATAGGCGAGAGAATGTTATCATTTGCATTTCTTCGTTGGGAAGACTGAGTATGTTTAAGTACCATGTAACTATTTCTTTTTCTGCATACCCTCTGTTCATATCTATTTTCCATCTTCTAGTTAGTACCGAGTCTTCCTTGATTTCTAGAGCTCCTTGTATCTTTTTAAAATTTTTTTATTTTAAAGAGGGTAAAACAAACCATAACAAAACAGAACAAAGCAGATCAGAAGAAAACAATGTAAGTGACACAGATTTCAAAGCCAGACAACAGGAGATCAACAGTGGCTACCATAATGTCTATTATTTTCTTCTAAATAGATGTCTATACCTTTACACACAATGAATTCATACAGAACAAAACAGTATAAAACTGATCAGAACAGAGTACTGAAGGCATTACAGGCCTTCAAAACCAGATGATAGGAAAATCAACAAGGCTACTGGAATGTCTCTTGTTCTCTTCAAAATAGCTGTACATACCATCATGTATGTAAAATTAAATAATACAAAGCAGACTAAAACAACGCTAACCAAAGAATAAAATCATTGCTGGATTTCACAGCATGACAGTAGGAAATCAACAATGGATACCATAATGTCTCCTTTTCTTTAAAGTAGCTCTTCATATCATCACATATAATATAATTGTAAAATGTTTATGAGAAATTCAAGGTATGTATAAGCCTCTACATGTAGATATATCCTTTCTGCATTAGAAGGAAAAACAAAACAAAAGAAAACAAATCACTAGAAAAGCAAGAAATGAAAAAGAGAAATAACAATAACAAGTGGCCCAAAACAATGACGATATATGACTTCAAAATAAGGTGGTAAGAACATAACTAAGGTTGTTATTTTATATAGTGATCTTCAAAAGGATTCCTCAGATCACCAGACATAAAAATGCAAAACTGATCCAATCTTATGAATGTTAGCTAATTGTTGCAAGAACTAATAGAATTTGTAGCACAAATCATCTTAGCTATCCTAAGTGTGTTTATCCAAAGTTAGATATTTTTTCTTCCCCTTCTTTTCCCTGAGATATTATTTTTTTCCCATTTGAGCAGACTCTTACCCTTTCACAGTATTTATTGTGGATTTTGTATCTTATGTACTCTTACCATTTCTACACTAGGGAGACCATATGGCATTTATACAAGTGAGTTTGATTTATTTTACTTATGAGTGTGGTCTTAAGTTGCATCCATTTCCCTATCTATACGTGATCTATATGTGATCATTCTTTATAGCTGAGTAGTAGTCCATTGTATAAAAGTACGACATCCTTTTTTATCCATTCCTCAGCTGCTGGGCATTTAGGTTGTTTCCAAGATCTGGCTATTACAAATTGTGCTCTATAAACATGGGTGCACATATATCACTGTGGTAAGATGTTTTCTGTTCTTCTGGGAATATGCCCAGAAGTTGAATAGCTGGGTCAAATGGGACTTCCAATCCCAGTTTTCTGAGGAACCTCCAGACTGACCTCCACCATAGTTGTACCAGTCTACACTCCCACCAACAGTGCAAGAGACTTCCTTTTTCTTCACAGCCTCTCCAGCATTCGTTGTTGGCAGTTTTCTTTATCCTGGCCATTCTTTCTGGAGTGAGATGGAATCTCAGTGTGGTTTTAATTTTCAATTCTCTAATGACCAATGATGCTGGACATTTTTTCATGTACATATTTGCCATTTGTATTTCTTCCTCAGAGAACTGTGTAATCATCTCAGATGCCCATTTTTGCATTGGGTCTTTGAATTTGGAGGGTGTGATTTTTAAAAATTCTTTATATGCTCTAGACAGAAGCATACAAAGGGACAGTTGACTAATATTTTTTCAAAATTCATGGATTTCCTTTTTAATCTGTTGGAGATTTCTTTTGACATGCAAAAACATTATAATAAGATGAGATCCCAGTTATTGTTTCTGTGAAGTATTTTGCGTGTGGTTTGATTTTTGTTCATGAATTCTCTACCTACCCCTTTGTCTTCAAGATTTTTACCTACTTTGTTTTCCAACAGATTTAGTGTTTCTGTTTTAATATTTACATCTTTGATCCATTTAGACTTTAGTTTAGTACATGATGATAGGCATGGGTCTAGTTTTAGTTTTCAGCATATGGAGAACCAGTTTTTCCAGCACCACCTATTAAAGAGACTACCTTTCTTACAGTGGACGTGTTTGGCCCCTTATCAAAGATAAAGTGGCTGATTGTGCTTGTAGCTGTAGCTTGTAACTTCTAAAGTATTCCATTGATTTTCAGGTCTGTTTTTATTCCAATACCATGCTGATTTTATTACAGTAGCTTTTTAGTATAACTTCAAGTCAGGGATTGTGATGCTCCCTCCTTGCCTTTGTTGCCCGGAATTGCCTTTGCTATTCTAGGTCTCTTCTGGTTCCAGATGAATTTCAGCAATGATTTCTCTAGTTCTGTGAGGTATGATAGTGGTATTTTGATTGGAAGTGCATAAAATCTATATAACAATTTTGTGAGAATGACTATTTTCACAATATTTCTTCTTCCTTTCCATAACAAGGGATATCCTTCCATTTTCTGAGATCCTCTTCAATTTCTTTTTCAAGGTATTATAATTTTTCCTGAATAGATTTTTACTTCTTTTGTTAGATTGATTCCTAAGTATTTCATTTTTTGGGTGCTATTGTGAATGGTGTGGCATCTCTTATTTCTCTTCTAGTGAGTTTGTTGTTAGTGTATAGGAATGCTATTGATTTTTGAGTGTTGACTTTGTATCCAGCTACATTACTGAATTTAGTTATTATATCTAGGAGTCTTTCTGTGGAGTTTTGGGGGTCTTCTATGTAGAGTATCATGTCATCTGCAAATAATGATAATTTAACTTCTTCTTTGCCTATCCTTACTCCTTTTATTTCTCTCCCTTATCTAATTGCTCTGGCTAGTATTTCCAGCACCATACTGAACAGGAGTGGTGATAATGGACATCCTTGTCTTGTTCTTGATTTTAGAGTAAAAATTTTCAGTTTTTGGTCATAAAATTTGATACTGACTATTGGTTTGTCATAGATTGTTTTTATCATATTGAGGTAAAGATCACCTATTCTGATTTTCTGTAGGTTTATTATCATGAACGAGTGTTGGATCTTATCAAAAGCTTTTTCTGAATCTCTAGAAATGATCATGTGATTCTTATTTTTGGCTGTATTGACATGGTGGATTACATGTATTGATTTGCTATGTTGAACCATCCCTACATTCTTGGGATGACTCCCCTTTGGTCACCGTGTATAATGTTGATGATTTGCTGCATTCTGTTTGCCAGTATTTTATTGAGAATTTTTGCATCTATGTTCATTAGGGAGATTGGCCTATAGTTCTCTTTTTTGGTTGGGTCTTTCTCTGGTTTTGGTATTAGAGTAGTACTTGTTTCCAGGAATGAGTTAGGTAGAATTGTTTCCTTTTCAATTTTATTGAGTAGTTTGAGGAATGTTGGCATTAAGTTTTCCTTGAATTTGTTGTAGAATTCTACAGTGAATTCATCAGAACCTGTGTTTTTCTTTGTTGGTAATATTTTAATTACATTTTCAATTTCATTGTTGGTAATATTTCAATGTTCAATGTTCATATTCAATGTTCAATGTTCAAATTCAAGTTCAGTTTCTTTGTTGGTAATATTTTAATTACATTTTCAATTTCATTAATCAAAATGGGTTATTCAGCAGATTTACATCTTTTTGATCCACCTTTGGTAATTTATATGTTTCTAGGAATCTGTCCATTTCCTCTGTGTTGTCAAACCTATGAGAGTAGAAGTTTTTGAAGTAGTTATTGATGATCTTCTGTATTTTCACAGGGTCTGTAGTGATTTTACCCTTTTCATTCTTTATTGCATCAATTTGAGTTTTTTATTTCCCTTTTAAAATAAGGTTGTCTAGGAATTTATCAATTTTATTTATTTTTTCAAAGAAACAATTCTTTGATTCATTGATTCTTTGTATTGTCTTCTTAGTCTCTATTGTGTTGATTTCCGCTCTGATCTTTATAATTTCCTCCCTTCTTTTGGCTTTGGGCTTGAATTGACCTTCTTTTTCTAGATGTTTGAGGTGTAGCATCAGATTGTTTACTTGTGTTCATTCTGTTTTCCTGGTGTGGGAATTCACTGCAGTAAATTTTCCTATGAGGACTGCTTCCATTGCATCCCACAGGTTCCAGTAAGTTGTATTTGTATTTTCATTTGCTTGTAGATATTGTTTAATTTCTTTTTAATTTCCTCTGTGACCCACTGATTGCTCAGGAGTGTATTATTTAATTTCCATATGTTTGTGGGGTTTTTGCAGTTTCTTTTGTAGTTTCATCGCAGTATGATCCAATAACATGCATGGGACAATTTCAATTCTTTTGCATTTACTTAAGCATGATCTATAGGCTAGCATATAGTCTATTTTAGAGACTCTCCTAGGTGCTGCTGAGAAGAATATATATTCTGATATTGATGGGTGGAACACTCTGTATATGTTCACTAAATCCATTTGTTCACAGGTTTGATTCAGTTCTGTTATCTATTTGCAGATTTTCCGTCTAGTTAATCTGTCTTTGTGTCAATGGGGTGTTAAGGTCTCCCATTATGATTGTGTTATTGTTTATTTGATTTTTCATTTTGTTAATATTTGTTTTGTATAGCTGGGTGCTCCCAGATTTGGTGCATGTCTATTTAAGATTGTCATCTCTTCCTCTTGATGTTTTCTCCTAACTAGTATGTAGTGACCTCCTTTTTCTCTTTGGATCATTCTTGGTTCGAAGTTTGCATTGTCTGCAAACAGAATACCTACCCCTTCTTTTTTTTGGTTCTTGTTGCATGAAGTATTGTTTTCCATCCTTTGACTTTCAGTCTATGAGTTTCCTTTTGGGTTAGATGGGTTTCTTTATACAGCATAAGGTTGGATTTTTTTTTTGATTCATTCTGCCAGTCTGTTTCTTTTTAATTGGTGAATTGAGGCCATTTATATTAATATATTTATATTAATGTATAATGATATATTTATGATATATGATATCATATATGATATCAGATATGATATATGATTTATGATATATGATAATTATATTTATATTAATATATAATGATATATATTTGTTTATATTTGTCATGTTATCTTTCTTCTGGGTCTTTACCTTTCCCCTCTGTTTAATTGTTTGCCTGGCTTAGTGGTTTTTCCCTATGTCTATCTCGAATGTCTTTTAGTATTCTTCACAGGGTTGGTTTGGTGCTCATGAAGTTCTTCAGCTGCCCTTTGTCATGGAAGTATTTTATTTCTTCATCAATTTTGAAGGACAGTTTTGCAGGGTACATCAATCTGGGTTGGAAGCCATTTTTCTTTACGATCTGAAATAGTTTATTTCATGCCCTTCTTGACTTCATTGTTTGTTTTGAGAAGTCTGCTGTGATTCTGGTGGACTTTCCTTTATAGGTGATCTGTCTCTTCTCTCTAATAGCTTTTAATATGTTTTTGTGTTGAATTTCTGGGATGTTGATTATTATATGTCTGGGTGTAGTTTCATTTTGGTTATGGCTATTTGGAGTTCTATATGCTTCACTGATATGTATGTCAGTTTCCATTCGCAGGTTTGGGAAATTTTTGGCTATTACTTCTGTAAATAGACTCTTGATATCATATATGTTGGTATTAAGGTATATGATATCATATACCTTCTTTTTTGTTTATACCTATCAATCTTATGTTCTTTTTCTTTGCATCATCTTGCAGCTGTTGAATTATTTCCTGATTTTTGTTATTTTTAAAAGATCTTTCCTTTCTGTTCACTAGCTGCAATCTTGTCTTTGAGATCTGAAAGTTTATCTTTACTTTCATTGAGGTGGTTTTGCCAACTTTTGATGGAATATCTGATTTCCTGGATGTCTCTTTGAATCTGCTTCATGCATTCTGTTTCTTTCCTATATTGTTCATTCAAGGTTTCCATCTTTTTGCAGTTCCTATAGTTTTTAAACTATGTCTTCTTTAGATGTGTTCAGCATTTCTTTCATTACATTTATAATTTCTTTTTTTACTTAGGAGATTTTTTCTGATCTGAGTTCTTTTATAACTTCCTAGAGTTGTTTCTTTATAGCAGTTGCAGTCCTTTCAGGTGTTTCAGGTGTATGGCTTACATTTTCTTCTATGTCCATGTCTCTAGACTTATTTGGGATGTACTGGAGGTTTGAGATTGCATTTTGCTCTTTCATTTTGTCATTTTCCTATTTTCCCTTAAGTAAGCTGAAGGCAAGGTCTCAGTTGTTTCTTAGGTTGACAATATCTATCCCTATTGCAGAGAGTTTCCTCAGTTGAGTGGAGGTCCTTAGACAGGCCTTTCCACGTGACTCCCAGCCACACAGGGTCACTGGGCGGGGCCCAACTAGGCCAGGAGGGACCTTCCTGGGGGTCCTCTAATGATAGGGGTTGTTGGGCGGGGCCCGACCAGGCTCTGAGTGATGCACTGCAGCTGCAAGGCTGGGTGGAGATTGCTACATATGCTTTGGGCTCACAAGGCTGAGTGCAGGTGGATCTGGGCCACTTGGGGGTCAGTGGGTGGGGTCCAACGAGGCCAAGAGGGACCTTCTCGGGGATCCTCCAATGATGGGAGACACTGGGTGGGACTCTACCAGCCTCTGAGTGATGTTCCAATCCCCCACCGAGGGAAGGAACCTGTTGTGTGCACTTTTGGCTCCTGAGTTGGAGCACAGGTAGCTCCGGGTCACTCCAGGGTCACTGGGAGGTGCCCAACTTGGCCAGAAAGTTTTCCTGGCAGTCCTCTGGTGATGGTAGGTGCTGGGCAGGGTCCTACCAGGCTCAGGGCAATGAGCCAAGGTTGTGCCATGGGATATAACTAGCTGTGTACACTTTTGGTTCCTGAGGCAGTGCACAGGCAGCTCCTGGTCACACAGGGATTGCTGGGCCGGGCCCACCTAGGCCACAATGTGAGATCCTACCAGGCTCAGAGCGATGTGCGGAGGCTACACCATGAGATGGAACTTGCAGTGCACACTATGGGCTTGCGAGGTGAAGCACAGGCAGTTCTGGGCCACTCAGGAGGTTGCTCGGTGGGGCCCAACTAGGCCAGAGTTCCTCGTATCTTAAGATGGTTAGCACTTTTTATCTGATAGTTTTAAATATTTTTCTATATTTTTCTTTCCACCTTGCTTATGGTTGCTGTTCTATTGCTCATGTAATAGTCTTTGATTTTACATAGGCTGATTTATCAGCATATTCTTTTTAATAGTAGTTACAAACATCATTCTGGTACAAAGGTTAGAAGGCAATTTACCCATTTCTGTTGCCTGTTTTTTTAAAAAAATTTAATTTAAGTTTTTGATTTTGGAGTTTATCTATGATAAATTAATGGTAAGATATGTATGTATTCAGCATTATCTTTTCCCAAGTGAGCATAGGATTTTATTAACATTTCTACAATTAGCATGAAGGTGAGGTTGAAATTTATGAATTTGGCCACACAGAGTTAATATTAAGTTTTGAAGAAAGAGATTTTTCTGTTGGGTCTGATGAAAAATTCACTGGGAAACATTGAAAAGAATGTTGGAAGAAAAACAGACACTTAGATTTACAGCTGAGGGGATCTTAATTATAAGAATAGGAATTTTCTGATTAAGAGAAAAAAAAGATCTCTTGAGAACACATGAGAACCATGAATAATAGTCCTAAATCTATGAAGTACCATTTGGCCTCAGTGGCAATTTTAAATGTGTTATTCTGTTGAAGTCACGCTTTCAGGTTTTAACTAACATGAATATTCTATGTACCCTTTAGCAGGCAAACATTAGTATTGGTCTCAGTAAAATTAGCTTGAATAGTGCTTGTTCAGCAGCACATATATTAAAATTGGAAGTTAGCTTGAATAGGACTTTCTAAAAGGTAAAATTAGATCTAAGAAATGCTCTCCAGGAATTTGTACAGTATTGGCTTTTTAATCAAGTGGTCAATCGACACTTCATCTATGTAAACATCAAATTTACATTCATTTATAAAAGTGCAAAGAAATTCTCCTTAGTGAGGTAAATTTTCATTTGTTTCTTGATCCAACTGGTGAAATATGACTTTCAGCAACTTTTGCTTGTTAAAATAATTTGTATAGAAAAAGCAGAAATATTTATTTTGTATGCCAATAAAATGTCACTTTAGTTAGCATAGATAGTTTACCACCATGAAATAGTCCAGATATTTCTATGTTTTAAAAGGAATGGCCACATTCTAGAAACCAGCTTTGCAGTTTCTGACAGTGTTAAACATTTACTATATACCACAGTAATCCTACTCCTTAGTACTTACCCTAGAAAAATAAAAAATTATGTTCATATAAAAACCTATACACAAGGGCTGAGTATGTAGCTCAGCAGTAAAACGCTTGCCTAGCATGTGAGAGATGTTTGCTTTTATCTACAGCAACAAATAAAACAAAAAACAACAAACAAAAAATCTTGCACATTAATTCTAATAACAACTTTATTTATAATAGCCAAACTCTAGAAACAACCAGATAACCTTCAACAGGTAAATAGATCAATGAATAAAAAACAAAAAATCTATAGTACATCCATATCATGGAACAATATTCAGCAATAGAAAGAAAGGAACCCTTCTTGATGTACATGGCAACTTAGGTGGATCTAGAAACCATCATGCAGATGATAAAAAGCTGCTTTCAAAAGGTAATTTCTCACTGTACCACTGCGGAGGAAGGGGCCACATGGAGGAGACCACTGACTCCGCCCTGGGTCACACTGCTGGGCATGCTTGCTCACTGCTGCACTCCCCCCCGCCCCATAGCCTAGAGGAAGGCACTGCATGGAGTAAATGTCCCAGTCCCGCTCCAGCTTACACTGCTGAGCTGGCCCATGCCCTTCTGGCCTCCTCAATGTCATTCTAGCAGTGCTGAGGAAGGCTGCACAGAAGAGACCACTGAGTTCCTCCCCGGCTCATGCTGCTGGGTGTGTTTGCCCACTACTCCCCCCCCACCCCCACTGCCATAGTGTGGCACAGAATCATTGAACTGATGTGGATAGACAGTGCTGGTTCAGTGGGAGACTGGGTGGCCCCTTGCCCAGACAGAACACCCTGGTAGGTTCTGGTCACTATGTACCCAACAATTGGTGGACATCAACCACAGAGTAGGACCCTAGGAGGTACACTGCTGACAGTTGTGACTATTGGGACTAAATAACTAGATATCAGCCTAGAAGATGAAAACAACAAAACAAAAAACCAAAATGCAATCTCAAACATCTAGTCCATCAGGTGCAAGAACAGAAAAGAGAAATGGAGGACTTTAAAAGTCATACATCGGAAATCTCTGAAAAGATAGCAAATGAAGTAAAGAAACAAATCCATGAGGAAATCAAATTAGAAGTAATGGCTTACATAAAGACAGAAGTAGCAACCTTAGTAAAGGATTTGCTCAACATATCCAGGGAAGAAATAGATTTAAAAAATACAGGAGCATGGGAAATTGATTGAAACCTTGAATGAACACGGTAGAAAACAAGCAGAATCCATGAAACAGTTTCAAAGAGATATCCAAGAAACAAAAAACTCTTATCGAAAGCTGGCAAAACCGTTTAAATGAAACTGAGGACAGAATTTCAGACCTTGAGGATAGGATCATAGTTAGTGACCAGGAAAAGGTAGAACTTACAAAAACAACAAAGCAGCACGAAGTGACAATCCAACAGCTTCAAGATTATGCCAAGAGAAACAATGTAAGGCTAGTAGGCATCAGTGAGGAGGCAGGAGACAATGCAAAGGACTTTATGAAGCTATTCACAGAAGTAATTATGGAAAATTTCCCAAACATAGGGAAAAAGTCTGACATACAAGTAAGTGAGGCATATAGAATGCCAAACAGTCATAACCAACATAAATCTACACCAAGACATATAATAATTAAGATTTCAGACATACAACACAAAAACAGAATACACAAAAACAGTCTAGCCACTATTTATGCTTTGATTTTGTAACTTTGGCAACTATTTTTTGAGATGACAATGAATAATGTATCAACTAGTGATTCTATGATAAGAATTTTTTTTGAATGCCTTGAATTCGGTATTGTTCTACCCTTTTCTGCTTTTCTATTCTCTTTAATTTTATTTCTTTGAAAAAAGAAAAAGAAAAGAAAAACATGTAATATAACAACCATTGTTAAATTTCTTTCATTCTGTTGTGAAAACCTATATTGACATTGTTTTGAGTTTGTTGTTATGGTTTATGCCTTTTGCTTTTTGTTCTTTTCTGACTTTTCTCTTTTTTAAATAAAATTTTAAAAAGGCAATTTCTGCATGATTACATGTATGTGATATTTCAAAACATAACAAAATTATAGTGCTAAAGGAGATAGGCAGTTCTAAAGGATTAAGATTGGGTTGGGAGTGACGCGATGAGGGTAAGAGTAGAGGTAACATCCCAAGTTTTTACAGAGCTGGAAAAGTTCTGATTCTTAATGGTGGTGGTGGTTAAAGGGATCCATGCATGTGATGAAATTTCATAGAATATCTAGAAAAATCAAATGCATGTACAAGCCAGTTAAATCTGAGAAAGGTCTACAGTTTGGTTACTCACATATATTTATGCTAGCTTGTTGATTATGCTTAGATAAAATGTTATCATTGGGAGAAGCTGGGTGAAAGGAATATTCAAACATGGGACTTCTCTATACTATTTTGAAACAAATTCCAAGTAAGTCTGAGGTTATTTCAAAATAAAAAATTGGAAAAAATATTAGACATTAGAAAACTGACTGTAGAAAGAATGAATTGCTTCTTTTATGATCCTGATAACTACTTACCTTTAGACTTCACATAATGTCTGTTAAGGGGGGGAGAAAGATTTGGAAGTAGGATTTAGATCTCATTATACAGTTTATTAATTTGTTCCTGTGGTACACATGGGATGTACAAGGAGATAATGAGAAGCTGTATAAAGAAATTAGGGATTGACATGAGTAAATATCCACTCCCTGGGTTCTTTGTTTTATATGCTGTGGGACCTTTGACAAAGTTCTCAATCTTAATCTCAGTTATTAAGGTGTGAAAGGGTCACACCTTAATAACTTAAGGTGTGAAAGGGTCACACCTTAAGGTGTGAAGGGTCACACCTCAGTTATTAAGGGTGAAATCTCTTCCATCATAAATAAGACTGTCATGGGAATAATGAGATGAGTCATAAATATAATTTGCAATTTAACCTTGATATTTTATTCCATTGATTTGATGCCCAGTAGTCCAACAACTGACCTGTTATGCTCAGTGTTTAGAGAAGGTTTCTAATTTATATAGATTTCTTACAGTATTGTCCTATCTCTAGTGAAGATACAGAAAATGACAATGGATAGTCTACCATGTACAGAGCCACAGTGAATTAATGAAAAGCTAATCAAAAGCCACAAAATGAAGAAAAGTACTCTCATCATTTGTTTCACAGAAGGCTGTGAGTTGAGGATTTAGCTAAATGTAGTTTTTACTTTAAATCCAGTAGGGTCATGGAGGGAAATTAAATGCTTTTTCTTCCATGGGTTCTTGCTTGTTTATTGTTGTGGTGTTGGGAATCAAACCTAGGACTTCACAACTATTAGGTGTGTATCCTGCCATTGAGCTACATCTCTAGCCTGATATTTAGCTTTTTAATCAGGTTATTTCTAACAGAAAAGGTACTTTTGCAGTGTTTGTAAATGGAACCTTTATGTGTGTTTCAAAATACAGAAAATCAAGAAAAGTCTTTTGTCAATTCTGGTTAGACTTGGGAAATTAGAATAATCTGTTTGATGACATCAAGCATATTCCAGAAAATGCTGAAAATCCAGATCCCAGAGGAAAGTTGCTAACCTATGTAGCATAGTCACCTACTAATATATTAATAAATTCATTTCTCCTTTTCTCTCATTATTCCTCTGTGTATAGATTAAAAGGATTATGTTGTATTTAAATTTGACTAAGAAGGGCTGTGCTTAGGAGCAAGTTGATACTGGGAGGCTGCCATTCTGCTCCTAGCTTTACCAATGACTTGTGGCTGGGGACAGAGTACTTCTCCTTCACAGAGCCTCAATCTTTCCATCTATAGAGGGAGATAAAGCAAGTCTCAGAGGTCTACAGCTCTGTTTTATGGATGGTACTTTTTAATTGGGCTCCAAGTTCCACGATAGAAAGGTACTGTTTGAAGAATTAAAGATGTGTTTACACTGTTGTGATTCCTGACAGAAATGAAGCTGTAAAATCTAATTTTAAAAGCCTCCTACTACACAGCACATTATCCACATTCTTAAATACCGCAATCAGCAGTGCACAGAGTCTCTCTGTGATATTTATTAGAATTTTTAAAAGCACTGCAAAGATGTGTGGTAGAACATTTTCAAAGCCATGTGCAACAGTTTAACTGCAGGACTTTCACTGAAGTTAATGGGCTTCACACTGACAAATTCTAAGCACCACTTTTGAAAATTTACCCCATAGTGACAATTTAATGCTTCTTATTGATCTTAAGTTTTCAAATAATATCTCAAGGCAAAAAGGAACAAATTTCCAAAGAAGATAAGTAATCTTTAATGAGATATATCTGCATTTCAGTCATTATAGTCTGGAACCAAGTCTTTTGGTAAGAAGGCGCTCAGAATTGCTCACAGGTGATAGTTACCAATGGAGCTATAGAAGTTTCCATCACATTGCAATTCTATTTGTTCCTAGAAAATACATTTTCTTTTTAAAGAAATTTAAAATTGCATGTATCTAAGTGAAGAAATATGGAAAAGTCAGGGGAAATTTTGCCTATAACTTGTAAGTATAGTGGTTTATGTATCCTTCACAATGAATAATTTGTATATTGCTGATGACAAGTCCTAACAGGTATAGATGACTAAAAAGCCACAGCCTTATATTCCCATACTGTTTGAACTTTTAACTCAGATGCTCATATTAGGTCTGTTAGCAACAACCTACTGGACCCTCTTGGAAGCCTGTTTGAAGTTGCTTTGCTCATAGCGCACTGTGTCCTTGGGGGTGTGACCTCTCCTGTCTTTATTCCCACCTTTTACTATTGTCCTCAGTGCTAACTGAGCTCTAGACACAGGACCTGCATGTCTCCTCCTCTACAAGCCAAGCTCATCAGGTCTCAAGAATCTTTGCAATTATTTGTCCTTAGTCTGGAATTACATGTACTTAAATCTCTTCATGGCCCACTCCTTTTTAATATTTAGGTCATCTCAACTGTACAGTACTTTAGAAAGACTACTGGACCACCGAATCTCATGTAGCTGTAAGTTTTCTGTTTTAGTCTCCAGTATTTGAAACCATGCTTAGACATGATAGGAATTATGTAATTACTTTTAGAGGTTTATTTTTTTTTTTGATGGCTAAATTCAAACACTGGAATAATATTTTGCTTCTTTGTTTTATGAAATAAGTTGTGATATTCTAGATACTGCAATTATTACTATAGCTTCTTCAATGTTATCACTTTTGCTATGTAACAGCATAACAAATATTCCTGTTTTTGGATTAGCTCTTTCTAAGGACACAGGAGACTGCATTCTTAGAGATAGTGACCTTGTTTTACTCATCTTTTCATCGTTTACACTATGGTGGTGCTTGACATGTAAGTACTCTGCCTGTGAATGAATTTTCTATATAAGGTGTGATTGTACAAAATTTAAAGTATATTACAGTGCCCTACTTAAGTTTATAGAAGTAGAAAATAATCTTTAGTAATTTTCCTCTAAAAGTAAAATTTTTTTGGTCTTTTTGAGACATGGATTCACTATACAGTTCTGGCTGGCTTTGAGCTCACTTTGTAGCCCAGGCTGCCCTTGAATTCACAGCAGTCATCCTGCCTCAGCTGACTGAGTGCTGGGATTACAGACATGAGCCACTATGACCAGCCACTGAGTACTCTCTATATGCTCAAATCATATAATCACACTAGAAGTTAAGTTTTGTGGATCAGGTCAGCAGTCACCTAAACAATTACTTAAATTAAGAATAGTCTAGCTGAACAATGCATCTAATGATGGCATTCCTAGAAGTAACATTACCGTGTAATATGATGAAATCACAGATATGTTAGAGTGGCCTCAGTCATGTGGTTTAATTGTCTTTTAAGCAAGTACATTTTTAAATTAAAAAATAGACTTGTTTACATTTTCCTAAAGAATTGTGATCTTGTGTCAAAGAATGATGGCACGGGGCATTTGGGCTGTTATTTTCCTCATTCGTACTGTCGTGGAAATATTACACTGAAGAACAACTGTTAAAATAGCAATAAGAAATCAAATTTCATTTCACATGAAATACAAATCCAGGATTACTAACAAGCTAGTAGTTTCTGCTTTCCTGAGACACACTAAAGGCTGAAATATATAGCCTTTTAATATCTGTCTTTATGAGTCACCAAGAAATAAAAATAAAGTCACTGTTGGGAGTAATTTGTTGGTGTTCTGGCATATCAGGATCATTACTGTGATCTAAGTATCAGCCTTTGGTACTATTTGCAACTTTCAGGAAAGTCATTAATGAAAGCTGGACAAAAATGACTATGGCATAGGTCTTTTGGGGTTATTCATACATTCTCAGTACTGATGCTATTTTGGTGAATGACTTGCACTTGAATATGAGCAATCATAAAGCACTCAGCTTTGGTTAATGGAGGGCAGTTCAAGTAGATACCCCAAAGTATACTTAACTTTACAAAGCATTGATGAGATGATTACTGCCCCCAGCTGCAGAAATATTATTATGACAGACAGCATCTTAGGGGAGACATGTAAATTGAACACATAGGAATAAGGAAGAATTGGTAAGATTTTACCAATTTTCCAAGCAAACTCTCATCACCAAGCAGAAAAAAATCAATATAGTAATGAAAAGAAGCTCTTATTTTAAAAAAATTAAGCAGATTTTTTTATTGTCTTAGACTATAGTTGTTTAAAATGTTTGCCAAACACCAGTATATAAAGATTTTATGATTTCTTAAATCAGTGAATTTTTGAAATGCTCCTGGTTCTGCCTGACTTTCAGAGATGAAAAATGTGGGCAGTTCAGAAAGGGAATTACTAACATCTTTTGAAAAATAACCCACAGCACCTCTATCAAACTGGGTCCATATGCCATCAGTTGCTCGGTAAGGCAGGATGCGATCAGCGGCTTGCTGGCTGACCACGGCTACAGCTTCAATCTCTCTCCCGTGGGAGAAGGTAGCAACACTGGTGTGCCTGTAGCAAGCATCTGATGCATTGAAGGCACGACATCCAAGATCCCATAGTCTCTACTTGAATGCTCAAGACGTCTACAAACACTTGGGTGTGCATTTGGCATGTTTGGAGTGCTCAAAGCTGCAATTAGAGGAAGTCTTGAGAATTTTGGCTACATTTGCAGTCTCTCACTCAGAATAGCTATCATAGACAGATGAGAGAGATGTGTTCTTTCTTCTTTCCTTCTCTATTTTCTTGTTTTCTTTCTCTTTCTTTTCTTTTCTTCTTTCTTTCCTTTTTTCTTCTTCTTGCTTTTCATTTTGCCCAGTTACATTTGCTTGAGTAAAACAGCCATTTTGTCAAGCATTTTTTGGACCTTCTAAATAGGCCTAGAAAAGGTCTCAGCAGCCATCTAGAACAGTCTGCTACCTTCAAGCAGGTAAAGTTTGGGTCATACTCACAGGTTAATTTTTACTGATCTCATATGGATAAGCCACTTTGAATATGTTTCATCAGTTCAGCTGAAACCTAAATCAAAACTGTCACATGAACACTTAATAAAATAATGAAAAAATTCATGGCTATCATTCCTGTAAGTACATATTTGGTCTTTGTTCAATTTGGAATTCATTATATTTTATACACATGGAATTATACATTGTACATTATACACATGGAATTTTCATTCAAAGCAATTAATCTAATAGATATAAACTACACAACAAAGGAAAGGGCTTAAAGAGCTAAAAAAAACCCTGTGACTTTTGCCTAAACTTTTTGTTACTAAATTTCTGAGGTCACTGTTGATAGGTACAAAGGCAAGTAAGCTTACAGATAACACAATATCATTTTTTAGAAAATTATCTGCAAGGATCTATGACCAAAAGAGAAAGATTAAAGAACTAAAATGTGATGATGTGCCCATTGTGGAAAACAGCTATCAAAAAGCAGCAGGCATCTGGGAAAAAACTTTCTTTTTCATCTAGAGGCCAGAAATATGTTGGCATTGGCTCTGGAATTGGAAGAAAACCAATTTTTAATTGGTTTTAAAATCTGGAATGGAACAATCCTGCAGTGATCCATGAACCGACCTTATCCTGTAGAGGCTGAGTGACTCTTGGCCAGCCATCTGCCTTGTGAATTGTTTTGTTTGGGTTCCTCATAGGACAGAGAGTACTTGTTATGCAGTAGTTTCATGTCAAGTTACAATGCTTCATAACACTGCTTGAGCAAAGAATTCAGACAGAGGAAAAATCTTCAGAGACAAATATTAAGTGCCTCCACTAATTTGTCTTGTAGCTGGACAGACCTGCAGGACTGGAATTACCACCTGCCTTCTTCCATACTTCACTATGATAGCTCCCCCATGAAGACTTAGTCTTGTTGATGAGAGACAGCTGGGCAAATAGATTACATTAGTGAAGCCACACAGGTATTTTAAGATTGATTTCACTATTTTCACTATTGTAACTCTGAACTTCCGTAAATTCTGGTTGAATTTTCTGGAAGTATATGTACTACAAAACCAGCAGGAACAAAGGATTCTTCCTACCAATGCCAAGGATGGGGAAGTGCTCTCCATCTTGCATCTACTCTCCTCCAGCCACAGGGGTATGAGCGACAAGAGCAGACTCAATTCCTGACTCCAAAACAAATAGGCAAACCTGTTGAGGATGTATAAATTGAAACTACTTTGTAAATTAAGAACCCACTTTCTCGGGTTGGAACAAATGGAGTGAAAAAGCCTCACCAAGGACTCCCAGCTTTTAGATCTGAATGGCTGCCTAAGCAGTGAAAAAGATGGAAGAGCTGGTGTATATGTACATATACAAGATAGATAACTATACTACTAATCTCTGTAAGCTCATCAAAAAGAAGTTTGTGCTTTCATTGGTTGTTTGATCATTTTTTTCATGCCTAAATCTTGTAATGTGAACAACTCCTTCTAATATAATAATATGCAATATATTAACTACTGTTAAGTTTTCTATTTTTTGAAATTTTGTATCATTTTTATCCTTTTTTATTTTGTTTTTAAAATTAAAAAATGGAACTGTACAATCACGACAATCACAATAGCTTTAATGTATGAAATTTTCAGTTCTTGGACATGCTTTTAAATATATTGGTGGGAAATACCATATTTTAATTCTGGAATTCTCTATGGCATCTTCACAGAGTAGTAAAGTTAAACCAAGCAGAATGGAATTCCTGTGGAGCCACACAGATAGGGAGGTACTTGGACGTGCTACTTAGTTGGTGATTATGTGGTGATGGGAATCCTGTTTCAGAGTGTAAACCACTTAGTCAAATCTAAGATTGCTAATGCATAAAGAAAACCATGTTTGCAATCATTCTTAAAGCATATTAATTGGTATACATGACCATAAATGGTATCCGGCATCCATTACACCTGATTAAGAGTACAGCCTGGTGTCATATTGTATGATTAACATTTTTTATAGTTATTGAAGTGTAAATTTCCTTCTTCAGGGCAATACTGAAGAACCATGTATTTTAGCATGTTTTCAGTGCACATAGATATTCTACAGAGGGATCTGTAGGCTTCAATCCCAGGTCTGCCATTTATTACCTGTATGCGTTTCCATAACTCATGTTTCATTTTTGCCTTAGTTTCTTTATCTGTAAAGTGAAGATAATAAAAATATCTACAGTGTGCAAGTGAGAAGATGAAGATTAAATGACTCAATGCTTTTTAAAACACAGGAGTGTGCTCCAAGGTAAGTACTCCATGGATATTTGCACTTAGGCAAATGTTGCAACACAGGAAACAGAAGAACAGGATGCAAAGTCACAAATCCAGGGAGCTAGGACTTCAATATTCACCTATAACACAGAAGGGCTTTCGGGCAAACCTCAGTCTTCCTTGCCATCCTCGATACCGACAGCAGCAACCTGCTGACCAGATTCGAATGATGAACTCCAAACCAAAGACGACAATCATCACGAATTCCTAAAATATCAGATAAGACATATCAGAGAGAAGCATTCTAAAAAACAAAAGTCTGTTACTATTTCTGAGTGTTTAGGCACATTGTCTAAAGCATGTCGTTGTCAATGTCTAAAGTTCACAACATCTTTTAACAAATGAAACCTGAAGAATACCAAAACCCTACGCTGTCGAAATCTCCTAAAGTAGAATCTGATTAATGTTCAAGTCACTAATACTACCCATTTAAGAATCAGTCTCAATCTTAAATTTATAAGCCAAATATCAATTCCATCTCCTCTAAAATATAATGGGTAGGTGACTTTAGCTACTTGCTTTCATGTGAAATATCTGAGTTGAAAGAATAGATTCTGAAATTCAATCGCTAAGTTCTAAAGAGAACAGAAGTTTCATTTTGCTGCAAGGAGTGACATAATCCCTAATCCTTTAAGAGTTGTTCTCACACGAAAAAGAAGTAACTACTTAGAAGCATACTAAACTTTTTTTTTTTTTTACAATGTCAGAATCTCCTCATAAAATAGTGGGTTTCAAAAGCCTTACTCCATGTTGTGGCACATATATCTATTGCCAGAAACGAGACCCCAAATTCTCTATATTTGAAGCTTATTAATTATTATGCTGCCTTTTGGCAACAGCTGCCTGGAAAACAACACCTGTGCCAGAAAAATGACTTCGAGATTATTTAGGAAGAACTGTGAGTTAACCCTGGGGAAAGGCCAGCTAAAGTGGCTCATTAAACAGTCAGTCAGAGGAGAAAAAACCAGATGGAATTTGTAAAAGGGAAGTATGTCTGGCACAAGATCAGCACAGTCACTTGTCCCTAAATGGACTGGTACTGAATTATTAAAACTGGTTTCTCTTTTCTCTCTTAGAATTCCTTTTCTTGTTTTTAAACAAGATTGACTCAGCATTTATAATGTATAACAGTATTTGTTAACTGATTTTTTATTACAACAGCTCCATAGTAGAAGCAATGCAAGGTATTTTTAAAACTTCAAGTATCACAGAAATACAGAGAATCATGGAAAGTGAAAGATCTAATCCACACTCCATTCTCTCACCCTGTGCCCAAGAAAAAATGGTAACCAAATTTATAACAATGGCAGTCATGTTTCAAGTTTCAGACAACTGTCTTTTTCTTTAGTGAGAGTGTGTGAAGATACGCTGCAAATCTGAAATGCCTACTAGAGACATAGCATTCTGTCCGTCATTTTGTACTAAATAATTCACAAATTCTCACACTAGGAAATAAATCTCCCACATCATGGCTGCTTACTTACAGTGATTTAGAACTACTTAGAGGATACATCCCAAAGATGACTTTATGTACTGATAACTAAAACTATCATTAATATATTTACTCTTTAATGATCTGAGGGATTTGTTTAAATTGTGTTTTGAATATATATCTGTTGAATCTATTCAAACTGTTCAGTCACTTGTTTTAAATCCAGAATACCTTTCCACATATAGAAACCATGTGAGGTCTAAAATAGCCAGGTAGTTCTGTACCTGCACCCAGCCTTATGTATAGCTGCAGACCCATTCTTTTTCTTATTCTTGCTACTTTTTAAAATTTTATTTTAAAGAGGAAAAAAACCACAATAAAAACCATGATGCAGAATTTCAAAACAAGATAGTAGGAAGTTAATAATGGTTAATATATTGAGTATTATTTTCAGAGTAGTTGCTCAGATAGTTAGTTGCAGACGTAGGCCTACAAAATTGATAAAACAATGTAAGTGCAAACCATTCTTTTCAATGAACTAAAAGAAATTAGTAGTATAATTATCTTAGCTATCCTGTCTGTGTATAAATATGTTTATTTTTTCATTCCCTTCTTTCTTTTATCCTTTACCGCATCCTTTCCTTTAGAGCAGTTTCTTTCACAATATCTATTGTACATTTTGGATCTTATAAACTCTAAGTTTGTTACACTAAGAAGATAATACAATGTTTACATATACATGTTTGATTTATTGTACTTACAAGTGTGGTCTCTAGTTGCATCCATTTACCTAAAAAAGCCTCGAGTTTATCCTTCCTTAGAGCTGAGTTGTATTCCATTGTATAAAAGTTCCACATCTTTTATATCCATTTCTTAGTTGATGGACATTTGAGTTGTTTCCAAGATTTAGCTGTTACAGATTGCACTGCTATAAACATTGGTGTGCATATATTGCTGTGCTATGATGTTCAATTCTTCTGAGAAAATACCCAGGAGAGGAATAGCTGGATTGAATGGGACTTGCAACCCTAGTTTTTGAGGAATTCTCACGCAGATTTCCATACTGGTTTTACCAGTCTATACTCCCACTAACAGTGGAGAAGGGTTCCTTTTACCCATAGCACTGTCAACATTTGTTATTGGTTGATTTCTTGATGATAGCCATTCTTTCTGGGGTGAGATGAAATCTCAGTTTGAATTTGCATTTCTTGAATGACCAATGATGTTGAACATTTTTTTGTATAGTTATTTACTGTTTGTATTTCTTCATCTGAGAAATGTGTATTCATCTCAGATGTCTGTTTTTGGATTGGGTCTTTGAATTTGGAAGCTCTGATTCTTTCAGTTTTTTATATGTGTTAGACTGCATTTCTGTTTATGAGATACAGTTGGCTAAAATTTTTTCCCACTCTATGGATTGTCTTTTTACTCTATTGGTGATTTATTTTGGTATGCAAAAAGTTTTTAACAAGATGAGATCCCAGGTGTAGATTCTTTGAAGTACTTCTCATGCAGTTTGGTTTTTATTCATAAACTCTTCCTACACCTCTGTCTTCAAGATGTCTATCTACTTTTTCTTCCAGGAGACACAGTGTTTCTGTTTTAATATTTAGATCTTTGATCCATTTTGACTTTAGTGCATGGTGAGAGATGTGTTTTCCCTGTGATTAGCTCTGATTTATACGAGAAAGTTTGGCATTCCAGTGGTGAGAGGTCCTGCTATAAAAGATACCCAAGAAAAAGTCTGAAATGTGAGCCCAGGTACTACCATGCAAGAATTTTTCCATTTCATAAAAACAGATGACAGCAAGAGATGTATACCCATTGTTCTTAAGAAAACTCTGCCCAGGTCTCTGCATTACTTCTACATTGCAATGGGACAAGTTAAATTACATAGGAATTATAGTCATTAAAAATAAGAGAATCATATGAATAACTATCTGCATAAATATGACAAATCAGAAGAAAAGGATCAACTTCATGAAAACTTGATAGAGAAGAAACAGATGATCTGAATAGTCCTATAACCACTAAAGAAATTGAATTTTTGATTAAGAAGGAAAAGGAAAATGTCCATGCTAAATGGTTCTACTGCTGCTATAATCAGTCAAATATTTAAGAAAAATTGTTTCAATTTAATATGATTTCATCCAGGAAACAGACAAGGGAAAAACACTTTCTGATGCATTTTTCAAAGAAGACATAATTCAATGGAGAAAGAATAGCCTTTCAAGAGTTAATCCTGGAGAATACCCAACCCCACCTGTAAGTCTCCTTAAAACCAAAACCTCTCTGTACTTTACACTGTATACAAAAATCAAATTAAAAGGTTCATAGGCTTAAACATTAAACATAAAGCAATATGATTTTTATTGAGAAGTATTAGGGAAGATTTGGGGATTTAGCTAAGCAAGAGCTCCTAGACTTGACATCAAAAGCACAAACAATGAAAGAGAATTTGATACATTTTTCCATCAAAATGAAAACATTTGATCTGTGAAAGCTTATATAAAGAGAGTAACAAGAAAGATTATAGACCAGGAAAAAAAACTTATAAACCACATATCTGATGAAGGGTTAGTATCTAGAATATATAAAGAAATCTGAACATTCAACAGTGGAAAAAATTTGATTACAAAATTGGCAAAATATATGAATAAAATTATCATAGCAGATGCCACATGCCAGAGAGGATGTACTGATCACAAATAATCACACAGAGAAATACTGGACATCATTAGCTGTCAGAGGAATGCAAAGGAAAACCAAAGTGATATCATAACACTGACATCACAATGCTTGAAATAAAAAATAGTGACCAAAAATAATAACAACACAATATGCTGGGGAGACTGGAAGGCACTTACATATCCTTGGTGGGGATGTAAAATAGTACAACCCATCTAGAAAATAGTATTTCATAGTTTCCCATAAAACAACAGAGTTACTACCTAAGTTGGCCTTTGAACTATGGCACTCATTCTAGAGAAACAAAAGCTTACAATTATACAAAAACCTGTTCAGAGCAGATTTACTCATAATGGTCCAAACTCTAAAACAGCTCAGATGTCTTTTACCATAAGGACAGTTAAACAGGTTGTCTTCTACCACTACCATGGAAAACTATTCAACAATAAGAGTGGATGAATTAATATAACCATTTGGAGCAATCATTAGTGAATTAAGGGGCATGAAAAGAAAAGCCAATCTAAAAGGTTACACAGCACAGTATTCCAATTATTTTATATTTTTATAACATTTTGTAATGGTTTCTAGAAACATTTAGAAATGGAGAACAGATTGGTGGTAGGGATTGGGTCGGTGGGGGCAATGGGGAAGTGGAAAGATGGGAGGGAGCAGGTGGGCTTGTTGACACAAAGAGCTACTTGAGAGGGCCTTGTAGTGGCTCAGCTCTTGCCTGTCCTTTTAAGTACATAAATATGCATTTCATAAAACTGAACAGAGCTAAATGCACATAGACAGATATGCACAAGTAAAACTGGAGGTATCCAGACAAGATTCATGGACTGTATTTATAGCACTATCCTGGTTGTGATAGTATACTGTTTTTTCAAAACTTTACCATGTGGGGAAAATGTATACAGGATGTCCATGTATTATTTCTTAAAACTGCATGAGAATCTAAAATTATGTCAAAATTTTTAATGAAAAATGTCCTTGCCAGCAATCTAGCCAAGGGAATAGACATCTAAGAGGAAATGTGTTCTTCTCCAGGTCCAGGTGCTATCTGATCTCAATTGTGTTGGTTTAGCAGTGCTCTCTAAATCACCCCTTCAATGAGGTTGAATTTTATTTTCAAATGCAGTGAAAATCAGTTTTATTCAGTTGAAATGATTTAGATGAGGGGTGGTTCTTCTGACCCTTGCTTGCCCAGCCATGAAACAGGTTTTGCTGCCTGTGGCAGTTGGACTTCCCTTACTTGGTTCTCTAGTTAAATTGCTGATGAGATTAGTGAATAATATGGTCCACACTTTACTTGGAGCAAAGCTGAAAGGTAAAGCTGGTGCTATTAGAAGTAACTCTATCTTTCCTTACTGAAGTGGGTAGAGACTCAGCTTTGTCAGTCATCATGAAGAACCAAGGGCAGTGCTTATTGTTTGTGTCGCTTGCATTGGAGGAGTTACAGAATTTCCTCATCAGGTCTCACATAATTCTGTAAAACATAGAACATCTTTCCTATTCTTATTAAAGACCAAGGAAATTGTCATGGTTTGTCAGTGGCCCCCAAGCCTCATGCCTTTGCATTATGCATTTGTGATTGGTTCATTGTCTAGTGCTTGGATTGGGGGTGTGAGTGCTACACTGGCCTAAGGGTGGAGCCAGGATGTGATGTAATGGCAGGAAGAAGGCATGTCTCTCTCTCTTGCCAGTTCCCACTTGCAGTTTTGCAGCCACCATGAACTGCGGCCCTGCCATGCCACCCTGCCTTGGAGCCAACTGAGCATGGACTGAAACCTCCAAAAAACTGTAAGAAATAAACCTTTCCTTTCCCAATTTGGGCATCAGGTATTTTGTCTCAGCAACTAGTGAAGAGTAACTAAGACAGAATTTGGTACCGGGAGTGGGGTCATTGCTGTGACTATACCTGACCATGTTTTTCGAGAGGCTTTGGAAATGGCTTGTGAGCAGAGTTTGGAAAGGTTCAGACTAGTCACCTGGATAAATAGAGCTGGAGCAGCTGAGGCTGTTCTGTAGAGGAGATTCTGGTCAGATCTCAGGAGACCAGAAGGCTAGAAAGCCTGATGGTAAAGACCAGCCTTGCGAGGTTTCTGCTGGGGAGGAAGACTGTATTGGTTGTTGGACTCCCTATGATGTGTGTTATTGCTTGTCAGAAAGTTTGTCTACATTTTGCTCATGCCCAGAGACTTTGCCTCAGACTGAGATTAAGGATAATGGACTGATTAATCTGGCAAAGGAAATTTCAAGGCAGTAAAACATTGAGGCTGTGGCACGGCTATTGTTGGGGGCTTTTAGCCAGATCTATGTTGCAAATCAAGAGCAAAGAGCCCAGCAGGATAATTTAAAACACTGTGAGTTTGGCCAGAAGGAAAACTCCAGTAAAGCTGTGGACTGTAAAGATAGTGCTGAGACTTTGATTGCTGAGAAGAAACAGAGTGATAAGAAAGACGGCCACTGGGCATCCCAGGAAGCAGTGGGTCTCCACCCTTTGCAGCCCCAAAACTGCAAAACTGAAAGAATTTTCTCAGATGAGAAAGCTTCAGAGCACCATGCTCCAGAATGGCATGGGAGGCCACATGAGGTTCCAGAATGGCGGCAGCCACATGAAGTTCCAGAATGGTGGCAACATAGAAAAACCAAGAACGTGGATCATCCAAGGAAAGCTGCAAAAACTGAGCAGAGAAGGTTTAAGAGAAAAGCTGCGGGAGCTGAAATCCCTAGAAGTGCCCTGGGGGTGGAATCACCCAAGTCTTTTGGAGCTTGCAACCAGATTGCTTCAAATGCTGAGCATGGAACTCTAGGACTTAATGTTCGCCCTGCTGGACATTGGACTTGCTGTTTCCAATGCTTTATATCCCCCCATTTGTAACTTTTGGAATGGTAATGTTTCTTTGTGCCTTTGCATTTCAGAAATGTTTAACCTTGTTTCACTTGTATAGGGGTTTACAGTTAAGTGTTTGCCATAGATATTGGAGGAGACTTGGGACTTGGACTTCTCAGCAACGCTGAAAATGTTAGGACTTTTGCAAGTCTTGGAGATGGACTAAATGTCTTTTGTATTAAGGTTGTACATGAGTCTTTGGGGGCCAGGGGTGGAATGTCACAGTTTATGTCAGTGGCCCCCAAGCCTCATGCCTTTGCATTATGCATTTGTGATTGGTTCATTGTCTAGTGCTTGGATTGGGGGTGTGAGTGCTACACTGGCCTAGGGGTGGAGACAGGATGTGATGTAATGGCAAGAAGAAGGTGTGTCTCTCTCTTGCCAGTTCCCACTTGCGGTTTTGCAGCTGCCATGAATGCGGCCCCGCCATGCCACCCTGCTTTGGAGCCAACTGAGTATGGACTGAAACCTCCAAAAAACTGTAAGAAATAAACCTTTCCTTTCCCAACTTTGGGCATCAGGTATTTTGTCTCAGCGACTAGTGAAAAGTAACTAAGACAGAAATGCATATAGAAATAAAGAAACCCATGAAGCAGTGGTAGCACTCATCTAGAATTCTATCTATAGTAGTTACTGAGACTACTTGTGTAGCTTTAATTAATCTTCTTTTCCAGATAGTAAAGAAGCCACTTCATATGTTATGTCAGAGAACTGTGACACTGTTTCATTGATGGATTTGGCTTTGACATATCATTCAAGATGTAAATCCAGCCTTGTGATTATTTTATTTTCTATTCATTTCAAGTGGTTTTAAGTAAAGATTGATTGATTTTTCTTGGTACAAATTGATGATGCCTAAATGTACATGTTCTAGTTGTTTTCTTGCTAATTAGCACTATTCTTTAAAACCAGTGACCTTTCCCTAATCTATAAGATATCTGCTGTGACTATTAGTTTTTTATCATTAGTTTTATACCATCTGATAGCATTTTTATGTAGATGAAATACCAACATTAGAAACCCTGTGACATCTGCACTAATTATTGAAGAGCTGTGGCTAATTAGACATACAAAATTAGAACCACTGCTTCATTCCAAATATCAACACAATCAATTTCTGACTATTTTTGCTCTTTTGTGTATGCCTATATATACTTAAAGTGGCATGGGCTAAGCAGACCAGCATGTCTCCTCACATAATCGTAGCAGGAAAGAATTTGTGACGTAAACTGCACTGTAAGTTTCAAAGAAAGACATCAATCAGATGGGTTGCTCTTATAATTCTTTATAATTTAGCAAATTCTACCCATCTAATACTTGTTTGGGAAATTAAATTCATATCTAGAAATGATTTTCACTCAAATCAGAAGTGAAAATACATATACAAAAGTAAATCATCATTTTGAGTTTTCCTTCTTTGGAGAATCAAAACTATCCTAAAAACATGCTTACTAACCACCATCTATAGGAAGTCTTATACCACTATCACTTTAATTTTCAATTTGCTCCTTATATTTGGAAGATATATTAATTATGAGTGTATTGGAAGGGAACTGAAAAGAATGAATATCTTTATTAAAGGGAATAATTTGAGCCAGAGTTGAAGATGCATGAATACCTACAGAATCATGACTGCATGGTAGGGCTGGTAAGAGTGAGGACCAGACTTGGGGTGAGGTGAAGTGGGGATAGGGAAAAGTAGAATATGATATAAAAGGGCACCGAGAGAGTATACCTGGGGAAGGCTTCAGTGGCTGGAGGCCCAGAGTGAATTTGAGCAGTACCAGAAAAATCCTCCATAGGGCTTCACTCTGAGATTTCTCTGTCCATGATTTATCTTTTCAAGTTTTTCACACTTGCTAAATTATAACTCTCCTCAAAAGTAATTCATTTAAGCATAGCTATGATAGCATTCATTGTTACTGTTTAGATTTAGGGTGTTCCCTCAAAGTCTTATTTGTGTGGAATGTGGATCACAAGGGTGCAGTATCTGCTTTATTGTTGGGAGGTGGGGCCTGGTCAGAAGAGGTGGCTCACTGAAGGCATGACCTAGAAGGGTGTAGACCCTCTCCAGTTCCTCCTTTTTAACTCTGCTTCTTGGCCACCATGATGTGAGTCTTTGCACCTTGCCTTCCTATCTTGAAGCCAGCCAATAATGAGCCAAAATCTTCAAAAACCATCAGCTAAAACAAACCTTTCCTTCTTTAAGCTGCAAGTGTTGACTACTGTGTCTGACAAGAGTGACTAAGACATAAGATTATTTCAGAAGTTCTTCAGAAGAGCATATGGAAGGTAAAAACTTGAAAATAGCCCATTCCAAATGACTGGTATGCATTCTGTCACAGAGGAAGGGTTGGGTCATGGGTTGAGACCACGTAGGTCAGGAGTGCCCTTTCTTGGGAGGGCAGTGAACCTGGATATTTCTGATCACAATGGTTTATCTTGACTGTCAACTTAATTGGATTGACAAACGCTTAGAACTTTAGTAAGGCACACAAGGTGTGTCTGTGAGGGTGTCTCCAAAGACATCTGGCATGTAGGAAAGCAGTGTGAGGGTAGAGACTGGCCTGAATTTGGGTCGCATCACATAGTTGCATGGGGGCCCAGCTGGGAGCCCAAAAATTACAGAAAGAGGAAACCTACCAACCCCAGACCCCTACCTACAGCTATGTTCCACTATACCTTCCATGATGAAATACTTCACCTCAGACTCACACAATGAAAGATCCAAAAGAAATCTGTCCTTATAAAGTTGATTTTATCAGGTATTTTGTCATGGCAGTGGAAAGCTGAGGAACATACTGGTTTCCCTCCAGGAATTCAGCACAGAGTGGTCCTGTGAATCTGTTATGGATACGGAGGCCATGATGAGGACCCCTTCTACCTTAGAGTGACTTTAGACATTTAGGAATGGGTTGGCAGCTGTCAGGTACCATTATGTCTGCTTAGTATGAAGTCTCCACACACGTCGTCCTTTATACAAACATGTTTTACATTTAGCCATATCTACATCAGGGCCAAGATGTCCCTTCCCCATCCCAGGAAAGGCCTGTCTCTGGGACTGATCTACCTACAGTGGTGCCCTGTGTGGAGAAGCCTAGTTTTCAATGTGGGCAATGGAGATTCACTTCAGCTCTGCTGAGAACAGAAAGTGGTCTCACTGAGTTCATTTCAGTCATCTACCTTTTCCTGCCTAATTATACCTTAATGGGTTTGAGGTTTATATGTGGATAAGTGTGTGCAACCACATGGATATATAGCAAGGACTGGCATAAAACCTCTGACTCATAAAGTCTAAGTTAGAAAAATTGAAAATGAGCTTCTGAACTTAACACAGTCTATTCCCTTTGGATTTAATGAATTAATCACAAATTAACCAGTTCAATTTAGAATTAAAATGGAAATCCCTGAATCAGATAAAAATGGAAACACTGAAAGTGTTCCCAAAATAAATGAGATTAAAGTTTTCATTTGATTCAAATAGCTAATCTATCTATTTCTCATTAACCTATATGGACTTTCTTTCTCTTAAGAACAATATAAGCTTGCCCCCAAATTATATGACTGACAATTTTAAATACTGCTATTAAAAATAAAATTAGGCCATTTTTTAAAATCTACTCTACCCCATGCTGGAGATAGAACCCAGAGCCTTGTGCATGCGTAGGTAAGCAGTTCACTACTGAACTACAGTCTCCAAGCTTTTAGTTGCATAAAAAACGTGCAAGGCCACTGGATAATTCTGATTTATAAAATTTAAAAATAAATGTAAAGTGCTTAATAAAATATAAATAAGTTTTCTTAAACAAATGATGTCTTTAAAAAAATAAGAGAAAAATCTTTAGGTTTGAGAAGCCAAAGCACATGAAACAATCTGGCTATAAAACGAATCTTATCCCTTTTTGGTGACATTTGCCTAGTGTACTGAGGTGTACGCTGGTAAAAAGACAAGTGTCAGGAGGATTTTATGCTGCTGAGAGGCTGGAAATAAGGTCAAGGCTGGGCATGCTTGTAGAGAATATTTTTCTTCTTCAGGAGTCACATCTCTGTCCTTAGAGCTGCCCTTTCCTGGAAAACAACACTTACTCTTATACTAGAAGATCCTTTGAGTTTCAGAAAATGTGCCTTTTTGCTGCTCTTCTAGAGGAATAACATGATTTAGCAGAATTAACTGCTCTCTAAGTTTTATTTTATTTATACGTGGACTTGCTTTACTAATTGTTATGGCTTGTTTTTAGGTGTTCCCCCAAATCCTCATACAGTCATAGGTGGGGCTTTTGGGGGGTGGATGTATCTAAGGGAGTGTGATGGTGGGATCAAGGATGTGATGGTAGGGTGAAGGTTGCCCCATCCTAGGTGTGAGTGCTACTTGCCCTGGGGGGCTATCCTGCATAGGATATAAGGGACACAAAGTGCGCCCTTTGTTACCTGCCCTGAAATATTTTTCCTCTGTGATGCCCCTCTGTCATACCACCCTGCCTTGGAGCCAGTCAACTTTGGACTAAAACCTCTACAAACTGTGAACCAAGTAAACCTTTCCTTCTTCAACTCTGGGAATTAAGTATTTTGTCTTAGCAATGAAAAGAGTAACTAAGACTCTGATAATGCTGAATATTGTAAATATGCAGGATGTAAAATGAAGTTGTATTCTACCTCCCTTGAGGAGTTTATGAACTAGTAGGGGGTGACCGGTACACATACCAGAAAATTCCCCCAATGTGTTTTCATTGCTTCCCAGTCGTGGTGCATGGAGATCTACTTAGCATCACTGCAACTCCTCTACTGAGACAAGGCCTAGACTGAATGTCCAAGTTTCTTTCTGTTTAGGGCTTCAAGATCAGCCAAATTCAACTAATATACTCTTTTATTAATCAATTAAAATTCTGAAAGGGAGTTACTTAGATGTTGAAAAGTTGCAGTGAGTTAATGGGCTTTGATTTTTTTTTTCCTAACTTGCTTGTTTGGCTTTATTGACACTAATTGTAATGAGAGGGCAAATGGCTTTCTACAGCCAGATGTCTTGGTATCAATCTAGGCTTATTCTGATTAACCTAAGCTCTAGAGTACTAATTACCAAATCTCCCTCCTATGATTTATACCATTGGCTAATTTTAGTTTCATCTGGGGTTCTCAGATGATTCTTCTTTTTTACTAAAGTGATAAAGTTGCTCACCAGTGGTTATACTACTGTGCTTAGGAAAGGCTGAGAAAGAAAGCTAAAAACAAGAGACTGTGTATTCATTTCATTTGAGCATGTTTTAGGCAAAACCCAGACATGTATTGGGTTTTGAGGGAAAGAGAAGTTCAGGGTGGAGGCAAAGTGGCTCGCGAAGTTTAAGCAGCAGCAGCCAGTGTGCTTCATTTCTTTGGTCAGGGGCAGGTAGACCCAGTGTTGTTGGAGAGGCTGGGACCCAGGAACCTCAATCTTCAGGTACCAGTGGGGGTAGACATCTTACTGGTAGCTTACAAAAATGATAGGCATAATGTAGAAGAAATAAAAATCTTTGGGTCAGAGCTTTAAGAAGAGAAAAAGCTATACTCCAGCTGGTGTTGGAGTGAATCAGGACCAGATACTGTCTTGCTCCTTCCCTATACCCTGAGTCTATAACTTCCCTGTATTGTCATATGCCTCTGAAAGAAGGAGCAGTTCACATGATGTCCTGGGTCATCTGACCTAGGTTCCTGGTAGACCTCTTTGCTAAACAGATGTCATTTTGATTCCAGCCCACTCCTGTCTGCCTCCTCTCCCACCCAAGACCATGAGCACCACAGTGCATTTTATTACCTAGATTACAGATTTTCCCCCTTACTCTAATCTGCGCTAGTGGTCTTAATGTATTCCAGGGGAATATCATAATCTTTGGTGAGTTTCAGAGGTATGGCAAGAATCCACAACTCTGCGTTCATACTGCCGGTGCACCTGTACACTCACCTGCATGAAGCTTTCAGAGCTTGATAGTGGGATTCCATCAACTAGTCTCATACAGAAAACAGAAGCAATAAAAACTCAAGGACAGAAACAAATAAGAGACATTCTGAACAGAACATAAAAACAGAAAGTTAACATTAGTTCTTAGTATAGTCTCTGACAGACATAAAAAAACTAAAGTGTCCCTAAAGTACAAACATTAATGACCTTGTGACAATATTCCATGAACTTTTTCTACATTGAAGGAAGTTTGAAGTATCCCCCCATCTTGAGCATCTAGCTCACAAAGAAATTTCAAATACATGCAACATAATTTGTATTAATAGCTTCAGTATCATCAACTGTGTGAATCTTTAGTCTATCTTTTAGGAAATCTGTGATGATGTTGAGATATTTATTTATATCTCTAATTCTTGGCAGTCATTCATTAAAATTTTTCAAGACCAGTCAGGCTATAAATCAAACATACTCTTAAACTGAATGAGATGAAAGACATGTCCATAGATGAGTCTTGAGCCAATTTATTGAATGATTTTGCCTGTTGGTCATTTGGACCATTAAACAATTAATCAAGTATGAGTATGTCTTCTATACCCACTGGCTAAAGAAAAATTGAAATGATGATTAAGAATATCTCCCTGGGAAATTTTTAGGTGTTTCAGAATGACAATTTTTGTTATTCCTAAGCATAAAGCATAACATATGGCAAATATTTATCAATTTAATTTAAATTTTGACTTATCTTGACAGTTGAGTCCAAGGAATTCATGAGTTATTCCCTGTTTCTATCACAGCCCAGTTCTCTGTTGTGCTGTTCACCAAGCCACTGTCTGATACTCATTTGTTTTTCTGAAGCTTTCTTGTTGGAGAGAAAAAATGCCTGATCTTGTTATGTCTAGCTTTTATTTTAGGCAAAAAATGACTCTTACTGTATAGAAGCCATCATTCTTATTAGCCTATAATAGTATTTGGAATGTCATGACTGCCAAATCTCACATCATCAATATATATTAATTAATACACCATTGCCTGCTCACATCTATTATATACACCTGCCAACAACCTCTGCTGGGAGATGGCCTCTATCCATAAGACCAATTGCCATCAATAGGACTGATGTGGAAAATCACTTAGTGCAGGAGGGAACTGATCTGACACAGTAACATGAAACTCTGTTCTGCCCTCTTGCTCTTTTATTTGGTTGTCCATTTATTTCTCCCGAGCAACAGGACACTTGGTTTGGAGACCACGGCGGTAGTATAAGGATATGTGAGGGGACTGATTCACAATTTTGACATCATGTGCACAGTGATCAAAGACATGGAAATCTAAATCCATATGTGGACTGATTTAATAGACTACTAACAAGAGGTGGGCTCTGAGTAAAAAGAACTGTTAGAAGTAGGATTTACTCCAGAAAAGAATGCACTGGAGAGAGCGAGTACATGTTGCACCATTTCCTAAGGAGCCTGGGGTGCCTGAATAGATGCAAAGTAATACCACAGTGTCAGGTTGACCTTTTGTAAAATCTATACAAAAGAGGTCCTGGAGCAAAATGCCCTGAGGTGAGTCTGCAGCCTGGCTAGAGTGACCAGAAGTAACTGGACTCAAGGCAAAAAGAATAAGGAGCCCACAGGGGTGGATTTTCTTCTGGAAGTAGGAGAGCTCTAAGAAATTTCCCTGGCTGAAAGGAAATAACTCGTACCTCTGTCTTGTCCACCTCTATCCCTTCATCATATTCACCTTGCAGGCCAGTCCAGGCAGCCTCCAGTGGGGAAGAAACACTGGCGGCTCCCCTATAAGTAGCTGACCGTAGAGTGGTGTCCCTCATAGCTTCTTGCTCTAACTGCAGCTAGTGGCAGCTATGCAGATGTGGGGATGGGTGAGAGCTTTCTGCTGTTCTCATCTCCTACCCCTTGTCTTGGCAGTCAGGGAACAGACATATTAAAGCAAGGGGTTTTCCTCCCATGATAAAGAGTGCCTAAGAGTTGGCCAATTATAGTGTTTCCAGGTTACTTCAGATACCCAAGCTGTATTTCATGGGTGAGTATAAATTGCTTACATTGATGAAAATTTCAATTTTGATTTCTTCCATTATTTAACTTTGCTTGTAAATATGGTTTCAATGGAATCTTGTATTCTACAGTACAACACTATTCTATTATGACTTTGCCAATTCAGAATTTGTAATCAATCTAAGTAGAGTTTGAGAATAGTTTATTTTTGTATTATTTATTAAAAGAAGATTTTTGAGGTGTCTGTTACTTTTTTCTATTTGCTGAATCAAAGTACCTGACATCCAAAGTTAAAAAGGAAAAGGTTTATTTAGCTCACAGTTTGTAGAGGATTTAGTTCATAATCTGTTGACTCCATGGTAGTGTGGTTTAGCAGACAGACATTGTATAGAAAAAACAACTCATGCTGGGCAGAACATAGCAAAGCAAGCAACCAAAGGACAAGACAAGCCTCTTTCTGTCCCTTGTATTTTACCCAGTCTACCAGGATTAGGGCTGTGTCAGACCAATCAGTGGGTTGATTTAGTAATCACCCACTCTTAATCCTAGCACCCTTAATCCTAGCATTGCACTAGGAATCAGTCATACACTCTAGATTCAGCCATCTCTAAACAAGCCCCACCTAGAATTACATGAGGTTCAGTGGGGACATCTAGACACAAGTCATAACACCAGCAAACTAAGAATTGATATGAGAGGACAAGGGAAAACATTTAACATACTTATAAGGAAATATTTTTCAAGATTCTTAATAGCACTTATTTGTATTTAAACAATTAGTGGAATAATTACAACCAGGGCATCTCATTAATTAAAGAAAACCCAGTGGGATCTTTATTGGCAACAGTTTGTTACCAGAGATTCCCTAAGTATCAACTCAATGGAAAAGTGATGAGATATGCCTCCTTCCAAATTCTAATTACCCCTTTTCAATCATTTTAAATGTTTCCCAAATAGTGAGGTTGTCATTCTAATAAGCTGAGCTAGCTGCATACATTAGAATGCAAATATATGTTGGTCTGTGCCACAGGTAGCTCCATAACTCCTGTGCTTTGTGGAGGAAGTTTCTAGCCTGGCAGCATCTTGACAAAGTGCACCAGAGTCTGCCATGAATCCAAAGGGCTGAGACCCATTTACACAGCCCTGTCTTTACTATTTCTTTTGATGTGAATTTGCACATTCTGTTCTGATTCTTTGTATACCTCTAAAGAAAAGTACACAGACCTGCTTTAGTATACAAGTTTACTTGCTTCTTCTCTTCCTGGTGTTTGGTCCTGGGTACCCTACAGTGTTCTGGAAGCACAAGGCCAGAATGGTGACTTCTAGGGTTGATGTCAAGCACAGGGTCATGAATTTGTTTGCAATGGGAGGTTCAGGACAATACACAGAAAACAGAGGTTCTGCTGTGTTCCACTGATTCATCTAGTAGGACCAGGGGTTAGAAGTGTAATGGGACTCTGCCACCTACTAGGTGCATGCAAGTTAACGTATCTTCTCTGTACCTCAGGTTCCTTTTCTATAAAATAGGGATGAAACAATTCCTTTGCACTATGGTTGTTGGAAGAATTTAAATATGTTAACATTGCCACAGTGCTTAAAATACTGTCTGACACACAGAAATCACTCTGTAATTGTACAATAAAGTAAGTCTGTTTGGTAGATATTTATTGAGTGCTTTCTATCTGCTAGATGCTTTGCTAGATTATGAGGATAGAAGAGTGACCAGAGTGAAAAATCCATTTTTACTTGCTGCTTCTAGTGGAGAAAAGCAGATGATACCAAAAAATAGGAACATTCTGCAGAGCGCTGGGAATGAATGCTGTAGAGAATGATGAAAGAGAGGAAAGGTGTTGGGAAAAGATGGCAGGCTTTCAGCTTTCACTAGGGGATATGGAGTAGACTTTTCTGAGAAGGCCTGTGGTTGTTAAAGGAGTGACTCAACCATCTCGCTGATGGAAAAAGCTTCTAGACATAACGATCAGTTAAAGCAAGAGTTGGAGGTGTGAATGAGAAGCAGGAGGCCAGGTGGCTGAAGAAGACTGAGTCAAGGGGAGGAGAGGTGCGAACAGGGGAGCAGACTTTGTAGTCTTTAGGTCACTGTCAGAACTTTGGCTTCTACTCTGCAAAATAAGGCATGTGCTCCAGAACAAAGGGCTCAAGCAGAAGCACTTTGGATTCTGTGTCTGCTCATCACAAATATTCTTGTGTTTCAGCAGGTTTTGGTGAAGACGGGAGAGCTCTCTTAGAGAAGGGCACCCACACGTGATCCAAGAAGCCAAGCATGGAAACTGAAACAAGACTTCTATGTATGTATGTATGTATATTTTGGGCAAGAGATTAGTGATGAAAATCTAAGCTAAGAGCAAGGCATCTCCCACACATGCTAAAAGCAGAATCTTCAAAAATAAACATATTAAATAGTTTTCCATAATTGTCAGAACCTTCAGAATAGTTCCTTTTATTCTACTTACTGCCAAGGGCTGCAAACCACAAGACCTTAGTCCTAGTCCTCTATGTGACCCTGAATTCACAAGCTTCCAAGAGTGGCTCTGAGGTGATGAGAAACAGTGTCAGAGTTGACATTGTTCATTGGCAGAAAAACAACAAGCAATAGTGGATGCTGGAAAAGTCATCTTGAGTTTAATAAACTTTCTAGTATAAATTTAAATGAAATTCAAAGCACCAGAAATGTTTTTATTTGTAAATTTGTGGGACACAAAATCTTACGGTGCTTTCTTGTCCTGTTCTTCTGTTTACATTCTTCTTGTTGAAAATCTGGCACACCAATAATATCACAACAGTTATGGTAAATTTATCTTCTTTTCTCCAAATTTTGTACATAACTGGCTCAGAAGTCTCTGGAATAGCATGAAGTTAGTGAGAATCAGATCATTTTTCATCTTTTCTGGCAGCTAGGCCAAGGCTAGGAGGAAGAGACTCCCAAGTTTCTGATTCTCTGGCTTTGGGGCTGTGTGTAAAGGAGTGACCCTGAAGTGAGGGCTGTAATAGAGAAGGCAGGGAAACAATAGTGCTGTCTTTCCCTGCCTCTCAAGCAGATGTTAAGAAAGGCTATAGCATACCATTGCTGCTATGACTTCAGTGCTGGCATCTGTGAGTGTCGGGGGACACTGACCTAAGAAGTGCTGTGCTTTGGGCAAGAGGTGCTGGGATGACAGCTCACGCAGCCTGCAGTTGCACTCTGTAGGTGGGAAGCTGATTCCTGCCAGCTGAGTGTGGTTATTTGCTCTGGTTATATTTTGTCTGTTGGAAAGAGAACCTGCTTGAATAATGTTTCTGAAACAGCTGAAATTTCTGTCTTGTAAAAAGTGGCCAGTCACTATAGTGGTTAAAAATTTCCATCTTATAATTTATAAAAGTGGTTGGCAGTTGAAAGAAACATAAAAATGAATTCTGGCTCTGGTGAGGCTTAAATTATATTGAAATTTTATCTCATACTGCTATATTTCTGAATATTACTGAGTCAAGAGAAAGAGAAATCCCTCTTTTCAGACAGAATTTTTCTCTTGGAGATGTTCCAGGGCAATCCTTCTCTTTTGCCTTCTTATCCTCATCTGAAAACCATAGTCTTTGATTTTTTAAAACTCTCCAGCTACTGTTTTATGGCACATGAAAGGAAGTTCAAATATGTAACCAGAGTAATAAGCTTTTTGTTTGTTTGTTGTTTAGTAATTTTTGTCCTTTGCATCATTCTGTCTTTATAATGCTGTGCCAGTAATTGAATTTCTGGAGTGATATTTGCAGAGTAGGTACATAAATAGGCTTAAGGACTGATTGCTTATAGTTCACGATAGCTTAGGTGAGTGGTTCTCAAGGGAGCAAGACTATGATGTATTAGGAAGTAATTTTGACTGACCCAGTGACTGCTGGAAAGAGAACTGACTTTGAGATGATGCTAGATTCCTACAAAACACCGATCCCACACACTCCTTAATATTTTTGTAGATGAAAACTAAACCAAACCAAAATAAAACAAAACAAAAACTGTCTTCCAAGGTGTTGCACTTTTGCAGAACTTCATCTCACCACTTTTATAAGTTATACGATGGAAGTTTCTAACCATTACAGTGGCCACATTTTACAGAACAGAAATTTCAGCTGTTTCAGAAATATTATTCAAGTAGGTTCTCTTTTCAACAGACAAAATATAACCAGAGTAAATAACCTTCATCTCAGGAAAACGGGCAGCAACAGGGGATTGCAATCACTCAAAAGTATTCTAGCCTTTAACTCCAGATTTATGTTAAAGAATGGTTCTCATTGATGTCTTTTTACAAATTTTGATTTAAAAAATTAATTTCAATTGGTCCTAATGCAATGTGAACACATAACCTCTTCAAAGAAAGAAGATTCTGTTTCCAGTTTTACTTCTATTATGCAGAATTACCAAGACTTTGCTACAGAGCTAGTAATGTAACAAGTTACATGACAGGGCTGAAGGTCACAGGGATGGGAAGCCATGTCCTGGGAAGGCACCATGGGAGATGTCTCAAGTCAACAGCCTTCTCCTTTCCTCCACTTTGCCTTCTCTATTCCAGTTATTCTTCAAAAAGTAGTCAGAATTATCTCTTTGTCTAAACCAGATTTGATCACATTATTGACTTCCTTTCAATTTCCATCACTCACAGCATAAAATTCAAATGACTTACCAATAACCCCTCTGTCCTGATTTGTGGGGACTATATTCTAATTTATATATATATATATATATATATATATATATATATATATATATATATATATATTTGTTATGTATATATATATATAACAAGATATATATATCTTGTTATACAATATAATGATTATTCTACAAGTTAATCATTGTAGGTGATGAAAATCAATAATGAAATAGAGCATTATAACAGTGTACTATAATAAAAGTTATGAAAATGTGGTTCTTTCTCTTCTACTCTTTGAAAATGTCATCCTGTAGTATGCTCATCTTCCTTTTCCTTGTAGTAATGTGAGATGATACAATGCCCATGGGATGCAAGGAGATGAATGATAGATATTGTGACCTCAACATATGATTTTATTTTTCTTTACTGAGTTGAGAACTTTTAATTTTTCATTTAAAGAAAGTATTTTATGACTTTTCTTTGGCATATCTGAATTGTATCAACTACCCTTATGCTTTTGGGCCACTATTAAGTAAAATTTGGGTTATTTGAATACAATATGATACTAAGGGATCTGAGAACTCATATATCCACAAAGCTACTAATTAGTAGGCAGCATATACAGTTTGGACATGCTGGACAAAGAGACGATTCATGTTCTCATTGAGTCAAAATGGGATGTTGCAATATTTCATCATGCTATTCAGAATGGCATCAATTTAAAACTTATTAATTGTTTACTTATGGAATTTTCCATTTAATTTTCAGATTGTGCTTGATTATATATAACTGAAACTATCAAAAAAAAAAGCAACACATACAGTGTGGGGAAACTAGCTTTAGAAAATTTGCTTCGAGATCTGGTCTCAACATTCCTCTGGGCTTCCCATTCAATTAATGGACCACCCTAAAATACAGTCAGACTGACCCAGGCCTTTACAATGCTAGATCCAGTTTAAATATTCCCACCTCTTGGACTCTTTCCCAACTCTCAGGAGAGAATGAGTTGCTTCCTCTGTTGTAACCATTCTTTTATACATTTATATTATCACATCATATTTATGAATCACATAGCTTCTAGTTCTACTTATTCTTGGTTCTGTCACTAAGTGTGACTGTGATCAGGGATAAGATAGAGCATCAAGCAAAGAACAGAGAGCATATGCAAGAAATACTTGTTGATGCATGTTAAATATGGGTCAAATGTGAAATGCTTTTCTTCAAGGAGGAAGTGATGACATTTTAGTTTGGTTAAGCTCTAAAATATTAGCATAGGAAACTGTACAGAGACATTAGTCTCTCTCTTTGCCCTTAGAGATAATTAGTGAATGACTCAGTCATTACTAAATAACTTTCTAATTAAAATGTATCAGTATTGAATAATTGGCTAGATCTTTGCAGTAATTATTGTTATATGATTCTATTCATTTTTAATGTTGACTACAGACTCATGTTGTACCTTTATTCTTTGACATTAATGATCATCCTGCTTTGATATTAGATAGGAGTATTTGATGTAGGAATCTAAATGCTTGATTTACCTAGACTCAGGGCAAATGAAACTTAGAAAAAAAGGGGAAGAGCAAAACAAAGAGGAAATAATTATCAAATAATCACTTCTAGATTTTGAAACTTAGGTTTCATGTTAGTTAATTTTACTAGACTTTATAGGTCTTCTAAATGAGTGAAAGTTTGTTTTTGGAATTTAAAACTGCTAAAATTATAAGATTAATTGAAGTCAGAGTAGTTTAATGTCCCCATGGGGGCACTGAACCTATACAGTAGTCCATTTAAAAGCTTGCTGTTAGTACAGGAAAGCGAACATGGAACTAGCTACTAATTTTGTGCAGTTGAAAGATTTATCTCAGATTCTTTTTTTTCATTTCAGGTACTGAAAATTTATTTGTTGTAGACACTGGAGCTAAAGTGATAAGCAAAACAAGGAGAGTCTACTGTTAGAGAACTTATATATTGGTGACAGAAATCAATAATGAAAAGTGAGAATAAATAATCAAGAAAAGACCAAAAAGAAATGCTACAAATAAATCAAAGTAGAAGTAAATGTTGGGTTCTTTGGATCAGATGGTCAAGCTATCTAGTTTCCATATATTTATTATACCCTAATAATAGGTTGCTGTGACCCATATTAGGAAACACAAAATCTACTAACCTGTAATCCCTAGTCTTACATGGTTTTCAATCTATCAAAAATAAAATGTAGATGGACACCAACAACTGCACCAGATGGCAATGAATGCTGTTATAAACCACCTGCAGCTACCAACCTTTCTCTCTGAGCTGTGCTGGATATCAGAACATAGACAAAAGAAGAGTAACAACTCCTGGAGAGACTGGGAAAATTTTGAAGAAGGGAAATCTTGAGTTGAGAATTTTAAAATGAGTAAGAATTACCAAAGTGGCAAAGGGAAGTGGTTGAACAGGGCTTTCAAGTAGAAAGAACATCACTTAAAGCAACAAGCTGCATACACAGCACACACAAATGGTTTAGTAGTTTTGATGTGTAGCATGTGACAGAATGTTGGGGTGTGTGCAGTTCTACATCTTGGGGCATAAAGGACATGCCCTTACCACTCTAAGATGTTGTTCATTGCGTCAATTTGACAATTTTATAAGTTTAACTAAATGACTCAGCCGGGGGCCAGAGTCCTCACTTTGTAAACTTCCTGAACCTGTGCAAGAAGAGAGTTCGGAGATAGTGTGAGTGCTACACCCACAGGGAGGAAAAGAGGCTTGCTCTCTCCCTTTTGTTCTTGTTGCTTTTGCCATCTTTTGCCAGTATGAATTGTTACTTCTTTGCCACACCCTGCCTTGGAGCCAGCTGAGTGTAGACTGAAACTTTCACCAACTGTGAGCTAAATAAATGTTTCCTTAAATTCAGGTTTCAGGTATTTTGTCTCAGCAATGAGAGAAAAGTAACCAAACACAAAGTCCTGACTGATGCACATGTGAGCATGGAAGAGAAATTATTAGTACAAAGCTTACTTAGTAATGTAGAAGAGATTAGATGTGCTAGTCTTGTACAGAACAGGGCAGAAAATGGAATCTTTTAATTATGAAAATTATTCAAAATTTCTATGTAGGTTAAAATCAGGAAGACATTGATTCAAGTGTTATTCATTTGATGTAGTGTCTTAGTTACCTTTTTTTCCTTAAACAAAATACTAACACCCAAAGTTAAAGGTGGAAAGGTTTATTTAGCTCATAGTCTGTAGAGAAACAGTGCATAATCAGCTGACTCCAAGGTAGAGTGGTGTGGAGAGAGGCAACCATTAATGGCTACCAAAAGCAACAAGAGAGGAGTAAAAGCAAGCTTCTTTCTATCTTTCATACTGTATGCAGGCTACCCACCACAGGGCAGGAGTAGCACTCAGACCCTTAATCCTACCATTAGACCATGCATCAATCACAAACTCTAGATTTATCTACCTCTGAAAAACCCACCTCCCATGACTTCTTGAGGCTTTGGGGGGAATATCCGGACACAAACTATAACACACACTGAAGATATCAAAATAGAGTGGACAGAGGCAGTATTGCACTTTTTCAAGTTTGCTGCATTCAGCTAGGACAGCGTGTTTTATGCTGAGTTACGGTAATCTGGAACAATTATCCCTAACTTTTATGTTACATGGACATCATTATTCTATTTACAGTTACTGAAATGTAGTAGGATGTGTTTGCATAGTGTAGCAAATTCTCCAATTGATTTAACTAGAAAACACTCTGAAGAGTCGTCAGTCATGGATACAACTACATGAGTACCTCAGTGTACAGCTGGTGTATGAATGTATGCCATGCCTTTGGCTCACAGCATACCTGGGTTTTTCTTAGTAACAAGTGAAAGAATAAATGAGTCAATGAACAGCTCAAAATAAAAAACTTGTTAGTCTGCAAAGATGATTCAAGGAGAGCTTTGTCCTCACAATGTTGGGCCTCTGAATGACCTACTGTTTTCTGTTTCTGATTTTCAGCTTAGAGCTCTCCAAAGCTCTTTCTTGGATTCTGAAAACTGACAAGCTTTCCAACCTCATTATATAGTTCATTTTACGCCTCTCTTCAACTGACTACAGTGACCCTGGGAATCCAATTCTCCACTGTTCTGGGCTATAGGTCAAGACCAGACAGAGAATGACTCAGCTTCCTGGAGAGCAGCAGATGAGTTAACTGGCAGAGGGTAGAAAACTCTCCAGCTTCAGAGGTATATAATTAACTCACAAATTCTCTAGTTATTATTCGTATTAAATCAAAGGGTTGGGAATGCCCCTCTTATACATAACAACCATTAATTATATTGAAATGTTTCTTTTAAGGTTGATTTGATGTTGCTCTATACTTGGCTTCACCTGACTTGAAAAATAATGATGAGGAGAGTTAAGGAGTGAGGAGCAAGGATCAGAATGAGTCCTCCCTCCTGCCTTGTGGCCCTAGGTAATGTTCTCCCACCTTTCACCCTCCTGACCTCCCCACAGGGTGCTATGCTTTGTTAAGGCTGTTTTGAAGTGCAAGGAGGGCTTTCCATATTTCCGTAATGCCAATACCTTGCAGTCCTCAATCTCCCTTGGTTACTTTTGGTGAGCTAAGACTGGGGCCTGTAACACTTACACAGTCTCTTTTCTGCTCTTCATTTTCCAGTCATGGTTTGCAGATTCATTGTGATTTATGATCCTGGCTGAAACCAGCTCTGCAGCATTTTCACTGCATCTAGCCTGTAATATTGTTTGTCAAGCTTCCATTTAGAGCTTGGAAAGTTTTTTCTTTAATCTAGCAGAGGCATGATGTATCTTCTCACCTTAATTATGATCCTGATGTATGTCTGCATGGGGAACAGTGAGAATCCCTCTCTTGCTTCCAGCTTTTGGTTCTGTAGAGTACCAAACTAATATTCAATATGTGAACACGATTAGTAGTAACCTACATTGAAAATAGTTTTTCAAAATCTTATTTGTGATCTTCAGGAGTAAAAGATGACTTGAGATAGATCTATTTACTCACATGAATATATCTTGAACTAGGGATTTCTTAAAATGACAAACCCATTTCTCTCTCATGTCCAAATTCCATCATTTATTTTGGACAAGCATATGATTTTCAGGCCCTGTTTTTTCTAGATTTAGAAATTGTGGATTGTAACAATGAATTCTTCCAGGGCAGGAGAATGTCCTGCTCATATTCAAAATTCCAGTCCAAGCACGGAGGATGGACTGTCTGAAGCACTTAACAGACATTTGAACTACAACGGCAATGAAGTAAGGCACTGGTCTGGAGAAATTAGGAGAATGGATATGTGGGACTCAGGGAAATATCCAAGAATTGATGGAAATGCACAAGATCAGAGACCAATTGGAAAATCAAGTCTGGAATGATAGGTAGAACAAGACAGTTGTTCTCAGCCAGTGAAGGAAGGAGCAAATGGGAGGTACTGAGAATACAGTGTCTGGCAGGAGGTAAGTGACCTGTAACTGTGTAGTAACTGAGACACAGAATACCTCAATTCTGAGGAGCAAGCCCTCCCCAGACTTTCTGTAAAGCGCAGATCAATTTATAGAAGACTCATACAGTTTTGCTTTGACCATTAAACTACCTATGTCACTCCAGTATATCCTGTCTCTTTGTTTCACATTTGCTTTTTTTTTCAAGGCTCTGCTGTGTTTTAATTGACTTCACTTGCTTCCTAAGTGGTTGCAATGATAGTCCTAAGTGGTAATCAATCTTATTATTCCCTATTCAGTCCATTCTAAGGCAGGCCCTTTGCCTTGTTTCAATTTTGGTACTAATTCCATGGCACAATAACAATTTCAACATTAATGTTCTTTTTCAAGGAAAGCTAATTTAAAAACTGGCCATTCCATTTCATCACATATTTACTGGTTATTTGCCACCAGATATCACCATGTTCAGTGTATTCACTAAATCATTTTTGGGGTCTAGGTTCAAGAAATTAAAGCATAGTCAACATCTACTGTTTCCCCTGGCTTATCTCTTCTATAGCTGAGGTCTTGCCCTCCCAGTCTCATGGGTACATTCTTTTCTAGAAGGTTTTTCTTTGAAGCTCCATATGTGTAGAGCTCTCTTCCTCCCAACAGCTCTGTGGCTTGTTTCCCCACTTTATTCCCCTTTTTGTTGTAATGCTGTCTTTTTCAGTGAGTTTTTCTAAACACATTATCTAAACGTGCCTCATAAAACCTACTATTTTCTTGGTTTACTTTTAACTCTTGATATACTGATCTGCTTATTCATTTGTTTTATGTCTTCTGTGCAAAGCCAGAACAGAGATTGTGCCTTGTCATTACATTCTTAGATCCCTGACAGAATGCCTTGCCCATATTGGCACTGCCTAGAACTTGTTGAGTAAATGAGAGTAAAGTGATATAGTGTTAGGTAGAGGGTGCTAAAGAAAGTTAAAGCAGAGTTTATTCCATAAAAGAGGAAGTTTTTAGTTGAAGCTCCTAATGGGGGAATGATTTCAGACTGGATACTTGGTAGCAGAAGAATAATCTGCTGCTAATCCTCTTAGATTCAGTGTTTTCTACGAAGCACATGAAGTTAGCCTTGCCACTTGTTTTGTCCCTCAGTTCAAGTCCTTTCTTTGGGCTAAGCATCAGTGTAGACTGACTTAGAGTGGCTCAAAGATAACACTGAGAGTGTTTTCTGGGCTACTCATTAAGTCTTAAAAACCAATATTCTACAAAAGTTCTGCAATATAGACCAGACAAAGTTAGATATTAACACTTGCATCAGAAATGTAGAAAGTTCTTTCCTTCTTTCATTGTCTTTTTCAGACACAATTTCATTTTCTTTAACTTCAACAACTTTTTTCTTTAATATTTAAAATACTTTTCATGGAGAAAATGACTGACTATATTATTATCTCTCAGTTAATATGCAGTGTAGGTGTTTGACTGCTCCTGCCATTTCTTTTCAGTCAACAGTAGATTGATGAAGGTCTTCGGTCTCCATGAATCATTTTAAAGTTTATTCCCATTTTCTCTCATGAAAGAAAAGCAAAGGGAAATAATTGCAGTTTTCAATGTTCATTTGGATATTCTGAGAGCTTTCTGCAGTAAATTATAGGGATGGGAGAAACCTAAAGATGCATCACTCATTCTTCAGATGTGATTGCTTAATATCGTGAGCTCTGTCACTTCTATTACAAATATAAGATTTGATAGCCTTGAATGGATTCTTATTCTTGTGCTCTGTTATCCTCTCTTACAATGATGAGTACCAGAAGCTTTACTTATAAATAGTAATGTAATCTCATTCTACATCAAATCCATATAATTTCATGTGCAAACATTTCTATTTTGTAAGGACTGGAACACAAAATGTGTTAGTGGCTGATTGCCCACTACCCCCGCCAGGCCCCCACCCTACACTACCCAGCACTGACAACAGAGATCTAATACTTCAATACACATTATGTACTGGATAGTTACACAAAGATAAAAGGAAAGAACACATGCAGCCACCTTAGATAAACAAACTAAACCAAACATGTAGCAAATTAGTTATGTACTTGTACTTTGCAAAGAGACTCTTCATTTTATTATGGAATCTACTGCAGATTTTAAAAAAAATATTAAGCTGTCTTGAATACTTTTCTTCATTGATGAGTTAAAATACCCAATGTCCAAAATTAAAGAGGAAAAGGTTCACAATTCATGGAGGTTTCAGTCCATACTTGCCTGGTTCTAAGGCAGAGTGGCGTGATACAGGGCAACAGTTCATGGCAGCGGAAGACACCAAAAGCAACAGGAGTAAAAAGGAGAAGAGAGAGCGTACAAGCCTTTTTTTCTTCCTTATGTTTTATACAGATTACCCGCTGCTGGGCGGGTGTAACACTCAAACCCATAATCCCAGCACTAGACAATGAATCAACTACAAACTCTAGATGCTAGCTCTAATGACTGCAGGAGGCTTTGAGGGGGATGCCTAGACACACCATGGCATGAGCCCTTCCAGTACATTTACAATAAAAGTAGATCTGCCTTGGTTGTATGTGTACATATTTTAGGAAGCAACTCATCATGCAAGAAAACAGCAAACCCACGTTTCCTTTGTTACATGAAGTACAAGCGGCAAATAGGCATATGTTCTATCTAGAAGATGTCAAACAACCAGATGTTGGGAAAACCTGGTTATGGGACTATATGTTTGAACTGCAACCCCCTCAAAGTCTGGTGTCTTTCCATCACATAAGATAGAGGATCTGCTCAGATAATCTTGTCTTATTAAAATCGATAGTGGCATTCTTTTTATGTGTATCGGTAGGCAATTTTAGAAATGTGCACTTACGATGAGAATTTTGCAAAAGGTGTCTGTGGCTTTCATATAATGACGAGTTTGCCTGTTTTCAATATGGTAAACAATTTTTATTAAGTCTTAAATAAAAACTTTCGAATTAACCTGGAAGGCAAGAAGTTGTATAATAATGGGAGAAAATGCACCTCAAATAGTATCACTGTTAGGAAAATAGGGGTTGAAATGCTGAAACATACAGCCTTTAGCTAATGAGGCCAAAACAAACTTTCCACAATAGTTTAATCTGGAAATAGGAGAGTTTAATAGCCCACCTGTACTAAGTGAGCTGGGACTAGAAGATAAAAATTTACACTCGGCTCAGCAAAATCCAGGCAGTGAACAGGGCCCGGAATCCACCCATGGGCCCTGACCATGCAAGCTCCAGCAGTGGAATCTCAGCACACATGGGGCAAACTTGGAACTCCATGCCCAGGTGGTAAGACTACTCCCTATGTCTGAGGCCACCCTGAGACGCACAAGAAGGAACAGTGGGCTTAACTGGACTACGCCAAGTGAACTCCAGGCAGTTAGCAGGGCCTGGATTCCACCCCTGGACCCTGATCTCGCATGCCCCTGCAGAATCCCAGCTCACAGAGCAAACTTGGAACTCTGCTCCCAGAGGAACCTTGGACTACAGTGGATTATCTGTGCTAGCTTGAAGGGAGATTAAGTGACTGCCTCACCGAAACAGAAGATCTCAGCTGGCTCCAGTCAGTGTGGTGAGTATGCCCCTAAAACAGAGGTGTACAGTGGCTAAATAGCACCAGTAGTAAAGGTCCCTCCAACTAACTGTAAGACCTTGGTAAGTCTGACAAGAGTGAGGGTAACCCCTTCCTACACACAAAACATCAGGCAGAGTGAGGAGTGTGTCGAAAAGGACTCCCTCAACTTGAAGAAAATCAAAAGGGCTTATGAGACACACAGGCACACAATAGGGACACAGTAGGGCCTCAGCCAACACAAACACTATAAACAGGGAGATTTGATGACCTGGAATAACCTGAAGATAAAGTCCTAGCAGGAACTAAAAGCTGATCTACATCAATACTACTAGGCTTGTCAGCCCAGGAAGAATACAGGACTCACCCAACAGGCCCTGCAGCAGGGAGCCAGGTGAGTGGCCCACCTATTCATTGTGGGACCCAGCAACTGAAGAAACATCAACCTGACAATAGGACACCAAGATACACACTACCAACAGTTGACACTAGTGGGTCTCAAGGACCAAACACTAACTCAAAAGGGGAAAATGGCAAAACGAAAAGGCAGAATGCAATCTCAAACAGCCAGTCCAACAGGTGCAAGTACAGAAGACGTTGATATAAAGGACCACAAAGGTAACACACCAGGAATCTCTGAAAATATAGCAAATGAAATAAAAAAAACCCACCTCCATGAGGCCATAGAAGAAATCAAATTAGAAGTACTCTCCCAGGTAAAGATAGAAATAACAACCTTAGTAAAGGAGTTGCTGAGTGCAGCTCAAGAAGAAATAGAGAAAAAAGTACAGGAACATGGGAACTGATTGAAACCTTGAATGAACAATATAGAAAACAAGCAGGATTCATGAAAGAGACATCCAAGAAACAAAAAATTTGATCTAAAGCATGCAAAACTGTTTAAATGAAGGTGAGGATAGGATTTCGGACCTTGAGGACAGGATTGCAATTAGTGATCATGAAAGGATAGAATTTTTAAAAATAACAAAGCAGCATGACATGACAATCCAGGAGCTTCAAGATGAGGCCAAGAACAACAATACAAAATTAATAGGCATTAGTGAAGACACTGGAGTCAACACAAATGACAAATGACAGATTCACAGAAATAATAGGAGAAAACTTCCCAAACATGGGGGAAAAAATCTGATATGCAGATAAATGAGGCATACAGAACACTAAACAGTCACAACCAACATAAATCTACACCAAGACACATAATAATTAAGACCTCAGACATCCAAGATAAAAACAGAATACTAAAAGCTGTTAGAGAAAAGACATAAGTCACCTATCGAAGAAAACCCATTAGAATCACAGCAGACTTTTCAGCACAAACCCTCAAGTCAAGATGTGATTGGAATGAGATATTTCAAGCCCTGAAAGAAAACAACTTTCAACCCAAACTGATGTACCCAGCAAAACTTTCATTCAAATTTAATGGAGAAACAAGATACTTCCATGACAAAGAACAACTGAAGAAATTTACGTTCACCAAACCAACCCTAGAAAGAGTGTTGAAAGACATACTAGACAGAGATAAAAATGACCACAATCCCCAGAACAACAGAAAGAAATCACAAGGTAGGACAAGCATTTAAATAAGGGGGAAAAGCAGAAAGCAAACAATTGGACCACAACATGGCAAAGTCGAACCAGTACATATCAGTGATATCCATAAATGTAAATAGCCTCAATTCAACTATCAAAAGAAATACGTTGACAGAATGGATCAAGAAACATGATCCCACAATATGCTATATACAAGAAACACATCTGACCCAAAAGGGGACTCATGGATTAAAAGTCAAAGGATGGAAAACAGTATTCCATGCAACTGGAACCCAGAAAAAAAGCAGGGATAGCTATTCTATTTGCAGACAGTGTGAACTTCAAACCTAAAATGATTAAAAGAGACAAAGAAGGTCACTAAATACTCATAAGTGGAAAAATTCAAGAAGAGTATCTAACAATTATAAATATATGCACCAAACACAGGAGCACCCAACTATGTAAGACAGATACTAATGCACATGAAAAATCAAATACACAAGAACACAATTATTACAGGAGACCTTAACAGCCCATTGTCAAAAGAGATAAATCAACTAGACAAAAGGTCAGCAAAGAAATAATAGAACTCAATCATACATGTGAGCAATTGGACTTATTAGATGTTTACAGAGTGTTCCACCCAACCACATCAGAATACACATTCTTCTCAGCTGTGCATGAGAAGATTCTCCAAAATAGATCATATATTATCCCATAAAATATTCCTAAGTAAATGCAATGGTATTGAAATTATATGCATAATATCTTACCATAGTGCACTGAAAATGGAAATTCATGGCAAAATAAATTGCAAAACCTGCATAAATACATGGAAATTAAATGACAACCTTTTGAACAACCAGTGGGCTACAGATGAAATTAAAGAAGAAATACAGCAATACCTACAATTCAATGAAAATGCAGACACAACATTCTGTAATCTGTGGTATGCAATGAAAGCAGCCTTAAGAAGGACATATATAGCAATAAATTCTCATATCAGGAAAACAGAATGAGCACAAATAAACAACCTAATGCTTCATCTCAAGCTTCTAGAAAAAGGATAGCAAGTGAAACCCAAAGCTCATAGAAGAGAGGAAATAGTAAAGATTAGAACAGAAATCAATGCAATTGAAACTAAAACAAAGAATTAATGAATCAAAAGGCTAGTTTTTGGGAGAATAAATAAAATTGACAAACCTCTAGCTAATCTTATAAAGAAAAAGAGAGAAAAAATACAAATTCACACAATAAGGACTGAAAAGGGGGAAATTACTACAGATTCCATGGAAATTCAAAAGATCATGAATATCTACTTTGGAAATCTCTACTCACATAGAGAGGAAAACTCAGAGGAAATGGAACGATTTTTAGAAACTTATTAACTACCAAAGCTCAATAAAGAAGATATAGCAATTTTGAATAACCCAATTTCAGCTATTGAAATTGAACATGTAAAAAAAAACTTACCAACAAAGAAAAGCCCAGGCCCTGATGGATTCATAGCTGAATTATACAAGAAATTTAGAGAAGATTTGATGCCAATACTCCTTAAACTCTTCAATGAAATTGAAAAGAAAGCAATCTTCCCTAATTCATTCCTGGAGGCAAGTATTACTCTCATACGAAAACCAGAGAAAGACCCAACAAAAAAGGAGAACTATAGGCCAGTCTCACTAATGAACACTGATGCAAAGATTCTCAATAAAATACTGGCAAATAGAATGCAGCAAATCATCAAGAAGATTATACATCATGACCAAGAGGGGTTCATTCCAGGAATGCAGGGATGGTTTAACATACGCAAATCAATAAATGTGATACACCATATCAACAGAGCCAAAAACAAAAGCCACATGGTCATCTCAATAGATGTAGAAAAAGCTTTTGATAAATTCCAACACATGTTCATGATAAAAACCCTTCAGAAACTCATAATACATGGTGTCTACCTGAACCTTGTAAAGGCCATCTATGACAAACCAACAGCAATATTGGACAAAAATGGACAAAAACTGAAAGCTTTCACTTTAAAATCAGGAACAAGACAAGGATGTCCACTATCACCACTCCTTTTCAATATAGTTCTGGAAACACTAGCTAGCGCAATCAGACAAAAGAGAGAAATAAAAAGAATAAAAATAGGAAAGGAACAAGTTAAATTACCACTATTTGCAGATGACATGAAACTCCATATAGAAGACCCAAAAAACTCCATTAAAAGACTACTAGAGGTAATAAATTCAGCAATGTAGCTGGATACAAAGTCAATGCCCAAAAATCAATAGCATTCCTGTACACAAACAAGAAACTCACCGAGAGAGAAATTATGGAAATACCGCCATTCACAATAAGATCTAAAAAAATGAAATACTTAGGAATCCACCTAACTAAGCATGTAAAAGACCTATATGCTGAAAATTATACTACACTAAAAAAGGAGATTGAAAAAGATATTAGAAAATGAAAGGATATTCCTTGCTCTTGGCTAGGAAGGACCAACATTGTGAAGATGGCCATACTCCCAAAACTGTAATACAGATTTAATGCAATCCCAATCAAAATACCATTGACTTACCTCACAGATCTAGAGAAAACACTCCTAAAATTCATTTGGAACCAGAAGAAACCTAGAATAGCAAAGGCAATTCTGGGCAATAAAGACAAGGCAGGAGGCATCTCAATTCCAAACTTGAAACTGCTACAAAGCCACAGTGATAAAATCAGCATGGTAGTGGCAAAGAAATAGACCTGAGGATCAATGGAACAGATTAGAAGATGCAAGTCTAAGTACAAAGACACTCAGCCACCTGATATTTGACAAAGGGGCTAAACATTTTCACTGGAAGAAGGACAGCCTCTTTAATAAATGGTGTTGGAAAAATTGGCTCTCCACATGCAGCAGACTAAAACTAGATCCATGTCTATCACCATGCACAAAGCTAAAGTCTAAATGGATCAAAGACCTCAACATTAAAACAAAAACTAAATCTACTGGAAGATAAGATAGGTAGAAGTCTTGGAGACATAGGGGTAGGCATAGAATTTATCAACAAAAGGCAAACTGCATGGCAAATGCTTCAGAGAATCAATATCTTGGATCTCATATTATTGAAAAGTTTCTGCACTTCAAAAAAATCACCAACAGAGTAAAAAGAAAACTCACAGAATGGGAAAGAATTTTAGCCATTTTAACCCCTCAGACAAAGGAATTATATCAAAAACGTATGAAGAATTGAAAAGCATCAAGCCCCCCAAATTCAAAGAGCTTCTCCAAAAATGGGCATCTGAGATGAACACACAGTTTTCAGATGAAGATATCCAAATGGTAAATAAATACATAAAGAAATGTTCACCATCACTGGTCATTCAAGAAATGCAAATTAAAACAACATTGAGATTTCATCTTACACCAGAAAGAATAGCTGACATCAAGAAATAAACATAACAAATGTTGGCGAGGCTGTGAGGATAAAGGAACACTGCTCCACTGTTGGTGGGAGTGTAGACTGGTGCAACCACTATGGAAATCAGTATGGAGAATTCTCAGAAGACTAGGATTCGAAGTTGCATTCAACCTAGCTATTCCCCTCCTGGGCAATTTCCCAGAAAAACGGAAAAGGTCATGTCACAGTGATATATGTGCACCCATGTTCACAGCAGCACAACTTGTTATAGCTAAATCTTGGAAACAACCAAAATGCCCATCAACCGCACAATGGATGAAAAAGATGTGGTATTTTTATACAATGGCATATTACTCAGCTATGAAGAAAGATGATCTTGAGGCCTTCATAGGTAAATGGAGACAACTTGAAACCATCCTCATTAGTGAAATAAGTAAGAATCATAAGTAAGAATATATATGTGTATATATATATATACATATGATATATGTATCATATATGATACATATGAGAAATGTGAGATATATATATATATATATATATCTCACATTGTGTCTGTAGTGTAAAAAGTAATAAGAAATGTAGGAGTAATAAAACCCAAAATGTGTAATTGCTACTGTAAAAAAGGAAAAGAAAGTGTTCTAACAGATATAATTGCATGTATGTTGAAGTGTGTAACATGGATGACCATATTACTGTTTTTATTAGATGGTAGAGCAGAACTCTTAACAGTCTCATTGTTTGAATGTGTACTTTGTATGTTTTGATTTTGTGACTTGAACAACTATGTCCAAGATGACAGTATGTAATTTATCATGTAATCATTTCTTAGTGTTTTTTTGTTCTTTTCTTTTTTTCCTTGGAATTCTGTATTGTTGCTACCGTTTTTTCTGTTTTGTTTTGTTTCTCTTTAAATGAAGTCTTTAAAAAAATTTACACTCATTCATTTATTCCATGGATCACACTATTACTTGTAAAATATTTAGAATTCTTGACACAACAAATATCAAGTGGTGTAAACTGACACATTCATTTGTGATAACTCTGAAAATGGATCTCTTGTTCTAGGTAAAAGTCTTGTAAGCATCACTTGACATTCATGAAAATAAGAAGATGCTTTGATTTAGTGGGTGGTGCAAATGCATTTGTCAACATTGAAAGAAGCCACAGAATGAGGTGCATACCCTGCAGATAGCCCAGGCTCTCAGTGTGCAAGTCTTTGGTCATGTATCTGTTTTATACTTGGTTTATTATCTCGCATAAATTATTTATCCATTTGGCAAAATGAGGGGGGAATAATAGTTATATTGTTTGTTTTATATACTTAAATACTAGCTCCCTTTCAGTTTTGACAAGTTTATGAAATTAACACCACCTCCTAGAAACCATAATCTATTATATTTTCATGATCCTTTACTACTCTGAGCATATAGTGTTTTTCTTTTTGTGAGCGGCTTATTTCACTTATTGTAGAATGTCAGAATTCCTTTCCTCTTTAAAAGTTGAGTAACATTCATGTGTATGTTTATATTACATTTTGCTTATTCATTAGCCTTGTGTTGTTTACACATATTAGCCATTGTGAATATGCTGCAATGTAAGTGAGTATATAAATATTTCTTCAAGATCTTGCTTTCAGTTCTTCTGGATGTAGCCCTGGGTGTGGGTTTGTTGCATGATATGGTAATTCTGCTTTAAGTTTCTGAAGGAACTGCCATTTTATTTCTCACATTGGCTATATATTGCCCATTTCCACAAATAGGAAGCAAGTATCTCAATTCTTTGCCAATATTTTTTGCTCTGTTTTGATAGCCATTCTAATGATAGCCATTCTCATATTTATTGTAGTTTTGATCTACATTTTTCTCATGATTAGTGATGATGACTTTCTTCTCATGGGCTTATTGTTCACCTGTATATCTTCTTTAGAGAACTATATCCATACACCAGGGGTAGTGATGCATGATTGTAATCCCAGCACTTGGGAGGCTGAGGCAAGTGGATTGTTGCAAATTCAAGACTAGCCTGGGCTACAAAGTGAGCCCAAGGCCTGCCTGAACTACATAGTGAAACCTATCTCAAAAAGACAGGGAGAGAGAGAGAGAAAGGGAAAGAGAGAGAGAGAGAGAGAGAGAGAGAGAGAGATCCATGATCTTTGATTCTTTTTGAATTAGGCTATTTTATTATTGCTGGGCTTTGGAAATTCTTTACATATTCTATAAATGAATCCTTTATCAGATATATGATTTGCAGATTTGTTCTTCCTCTCTGAGTCATTTTTCTATTCTGCTGAAACTGTCTTAAAGTGTACATAATTTAAAAAAACTTATGCACATCAAAAGAAATCACCAACAAAGTGAAAAGACAACCTGAAGAGTGAGAAAAATTATAGTTAGGTGTCCCTCAGACATACGACTTATATCTAAAACATATAAAGAACTGAAAAAAGTCAGACACCCCAAATTCAAAGACCCAATTCAAAAACAGGCATCAGAGATAAATAGATACTTCTCACATGAACAGATACTAATAGCAAATAAATATATGAAAAAATGTTCAACATCATTGATCTTTTGAGAGATGTAAATTAGAACAACACTAAGATTCCATCTCACTCCAGAAAGAATGGCTATCATCAAGAAATCAACCAATAACAAATGCTGGCAGGGTTGTGGGGAAAAAGGAATCTTTTTCCATTTTTGGTGAGCGTGTAGACTGGTGTAATCACTGTGGAAATCAGTGTGTAGATTCTTCAAAAACCAGGATTAGATGCCCCATCTATTGCTTTTCTGGGTATCTTCCCAGAAGAATTAAAAACATCATACCACAGCAATATATGTGCATCCATGTTTATAGCAGCACAATTTGTTTTAGATAAGCCTTGGAAACAACCCAAATATCCATCAATCGAGGAACAGATAAAACGGATGTGGTATTTTTATACAATGGAGTATAATCAGCTATAAAGAAGGATAAACTCGAGACATCTATAGGTAAATGGATGCAACTTGAGACTATACTCATAAGTGAAATAAATCAGACCCATATGTGTAAACATCATAGTGTTTCACTAATGTGAGAAACTAAACAAATAAGTAAGGTCCAAAATGTACAATAGATACTGTGAAATGAGAAGAAACTGTTAAAAAGGAAAGAGAAACTATGATGGAGGAAAGGAGAAAAGAAGAAAGGCAAAAGGAAAATTGATTAAATATATATGTAATTAAGATAGTTACACTGTTAATTTTTATTAATTCATTGAAAAGAAAGGTTTGTACTTATATTGTTTGATCAGATACATATGCATTTTCATATTTATATATTGTAATCTCAACAAGTACTTTGAAAATAACAATACACAATGTAGTAACCATTGTTACTCTCCTATTTCTTGTTTTGTGTCATTGTTTTTAGTATTTTTTTTTCTGTAAAATAAAAGAAATCAGCATATTTCTTTCTTCGTGGTCTGTGCTTTTGGTGATAGAAACTGTTGTCAAATTCAACGCCATACTGTTTCTGGCTTATATTTTTTTCTATGAGTTTTATAGTTTTAGGTCTTATACTTAGGTCTTTCACCCATTTTAGATGTTGTTTTCTTATATGATGTTAGGTAAAGATCCAACTTCACTCTCTTGTATGTGGGTTTTTCCAGCTCTATTTGTTAAAAAGACTGTCTTTTCTCACTGAATGTTGGCCCCCAAACAAAAATCACATGACAAGACAATACACAGAGGTCCAATCTATTTCTGAACTCTATTTCATGGTGTACTTGAATGTCTTTATGCCACTCTATTTTGATTACTGTAGCTTTGTTGTAAGTATTGAAGTCAGGCATTGTGAGTCCTCTAGTTTTATTCTTTTACAAAATTGCTTAGAATATTTAAGGTCAATTGAAATGCCATATGAATTTCATGGTAAATTTTATATTTCTGCAAAAATGCATCTCTGGGATTTTAATAGGGATTGCAAATAACCTATAAATCATCTTGGATATTACTCACTTCTTGATAATGATATGTTGATGGACATGGGGGCTTTTTCATTTTTCATGTCTCTTTTTTTTAGGATTGTTTTATAGTTTTCATTGTATAAGACTTTTACCTTCTTGGTAAGTAAACTCCAAAATATTACTTTTGATGCTACTGTAAAGGGAAATGTTTCCATAATTTTCCCCTTTTATTGCTCATTGTGAATATATGAAAATGCAGCTGATTTTTGTGTGTCAACTTCATATGCTGCTACTTTTCTGAATCACTTATTATCTCATATTTTAATGAAATCTTTCAGGTTTTTACATGTAAAATCATATCGTCTGTGAACTCAGGTGATTTTACTTTTTCCTTTTCAATTTGGTGCTCTTTATTTCTTTACTTGCCTAATTTCTCTGGCTAGAACTTCTGGTCCTATGCTGAATAGGATTAGCAAAAGCAGATGCCATGTTCCCCATTTTAGGAGAAACCTTTCTGGGTTTTTTGCCAAATAAATATGATGTTACCTCTGAGTTTTCTGTATTTAGCTTTTGTGACATTGAGGTAGTTTCCTTCTATTTCTAGTTTGTTGAGATTTTTTGCTGCTGTTGCTTTAATTACAAAAGAATGTTGAACTCCGTCAAATGCCTTTTCTGCATCAATTGAAAAGATCATGTTTTTCCCCCTTTATTCTACTAATATGGTGAACTACACTGATTGATCTTTTTTGTATTTGGAACCAGCCTTCCATTCCAGTAAATAAATCCTGTCACTGTTTATAATCCTCTAATACGTTGTTAAATTTGGTTTAATAGTATTTTGTTGTTGATTTTTACATCAGTATTCATAAGGGCTATGATCTGTGGTCTTCTTTTCATGTAGAGGCTTTAGCATCAAGATATTGGTGCCTCACAAATCAGACCATATTCTCTCATCTGTAATTTTTTGAAAGGTTTGATGAGGATTGATATTAGTGCTCTTTAAATACTTATTAGAATTTACTAGTGAAGCCATAAATTTCCACACTTTCCTTGTTTTTGAGAAGATTTTTGATTACTGGTTGAATTTTATCACATTACATGTCTGTTTAGATTTTCTACTTCTTCATGATTTAGTCTTTGCAGGTTTTGTGTTTCTTGTAATTTCTTCATTTCATCTAAGTTATTAACTTTGTTTACAACACTCTCATAATCCTTTCTGTTTCTGTAGTATCATTTAATTTCTGATTTTATTAATTTCAATTGTTCATTTGTTTCTCTTAGACCATGTAGCTAGAAGTGTGTTAATTTTCCCAATCTTTTCAAAGAACCAACTTTTGGTTTTATTTTTGTTTTCTATTCTCAACTTCATGTATCCATCTTGTGGTCTTTATTATTCCATTTCTTATGCTGGCTTTGGATTGTTGTTCTATAAATTGTATAACTAGCTTGTAGATTTGATATCTTTAATGTGATAATGCATAGTGATAAATTTTCTCCTTAGCACTGCTTTAACTATGCCTTATAAGTTTTGACAGGTTATGCTTTGGGTTTATTCATCGCCAGTATTTTCTTAGTTTTTTGGTTATTTCTTCTTTCATCCATTGTTTAAGAATGTGTTGCTGAATTTCCACAAAGTTGTAAACAGTCTAGTTGTATTTATGTTATTAATATTTAACTTCATTCCACTGACTGGAAAAGATATGATACAGTATATTTTAAATTTTAAAATATTTGACAGTAAAAGAATCATTGCCATTAATTCTGATTTAAAGAACCCTGCTTAACACATTTTCTACTTTCTGAAGCAGGTCCAGAGGTCCTCTTTTGTAAATGCCTTGATTTAGTTGTGCTGTTATGGTTCCATCAATGTCCTGAATTGATTCAAAGCATTTACCTTTTGTGTCATTTTGACTTGGGAAAAAGCAAGGTCATAGAGTATCAGATTCTGTGAGTAAGGTGGATGAGGGCACAGTACAATGTTTTACCACTCTGCTTTTCTATTGGATGACACTTGGCAGCAGCATTCACTATTTTATGAACACACTTTCTAAAGACACTCACAAAGGAGGACTTTCAAAAACTATGTAATTGTGGTGGTTTTATGGTATAGTAAATTAATCCACTGGTGGTATTGAATGTACATCAACAGCAAAATACACAAAGTTGACTTTAAATTGGGTGTGGTGGCATGTGGCTAAGGCGCTAGCTACTCAGGAGGCTGAGTCAAGAGGATCTCTTGAGCCCTGGAGTTTAAGATCAGCCTGGGCAACACAGTAAGATCCTATCTTGGAAAGGAGGAAGGAAGGAAGGAAGAAAAGAAGGAAGGAAGGAAAGAAGGAAGGAAGGAAAGGAAAGAAAGACTGTTGTAAAAATTTGCAAACATTTCAGAAGCTACTTTTACTACTCTGGATGCTAATTTTTAAAACATGATCCATCTTGGAAACTGAAAACACTGCTAGACAGAATTGTTTTCTTTGAATTTATTGATTAGAGGCTCAAAGGATAGATTTTGTAATCAGAATAGCCTTCCCAAACACATATAGTAAATTCTCTAAAATCCTCTCTTAAAAGATAGTAATTTCTCTAAGTCATTTGGATTTCTCATGACTTCTTCCAATATTTTACAATTAACTGAATTTTTTGTGATATATTATGTTAACTCACTGTAAGAAAGAATAACAAATATACAGATTTTTCTGATTTTTAAACTCCTAACTAAGAAAAACAAAAACCCAAGAATACTACTTGAATCTTTTTTTTTTTTTTACAATAAAATATAGCCTTTAGAGGAAAAATTGCTGTAGAACACCATTAAATCTTAGCTTTGTAGCACAGTCCACAGATTTCTAGGTAGGTCTTCAGAATGGCTTTGGTTTTAAAGCACACATCTTGACCAGGTGTTGCTATAGCACAAAAACAAGATAATTAGCAAACTTTCTTCTCATGGAAAGCCATACTACAGCACCTTCTGGAAATACCTATTTGCAGCACTGCAGAACAAAGGCTTCATAGCTAAGTGACTTTTTCTTCTTCTTCTTCTTCTTCTTCTTCTTCTTCTTCTTCTTCTTCTTCTTTTTTGGTTTCTTTCTTTCTTTCTTTCTTTCTTTCTTTTAATTGTGGTACTGAGGATTGAACTCGCAAGCTTGCGCTTCTCAGGCAGGCACTTATGCCACTGAGCTATATCCCCAGCCTCCCTTTCTTCTTTTCTAAGTCCAAAAGCATTGGAGATTTGACAACTTTGGGGCTGATGTTAGGGCTCAGCAGTAGCAGTGCTTCTTGCCTGCCACAGACAAGGTCTTGTGGTCATTTTCTAGCAATACACACACACACACACACACACACACACTGATTGATGCTGTGTACCTTCTTTTTATCTGTAAAATACACTCCAGTTACTGAACACTGATCAGTTGTTCAGTTCAACAGATTTTTAAAGTAACTATTCTAGTCCATTTGGGGCTTCATAGTTACATGGGTTTCTTTGAGCCATATAGAAAGTCATTGACAATGACTGAATTTATTTTTCAGAGATTTGGAAGATATAACCTAATGTTTTGAATTCTTGACATAGGAAAGAAACCTTTTCCTGGGTTACCTTATGATTGATTTATTTCTAATATACACCACTGGTCATGCAGTAGATCCACTTTTTCATGTTCCCCAATCTGAAAATCAGATTTATATTTTCACTCTAAAGTTCTTGGTTACAGTTAAGTATGAAGACCTAAAGCCAGTGATGCCTTCAACCTTGGGCTGAGATCATGTGTTACAGAGAAAGGAGTGGACAAGGCTTACCTCTGTCCCGCTTACCACCCAAATGAGAACACTGTAAGTGGAAAACATCCCTGATGTGTGCTTTGATCTCTTTTCTACCTTGAGATTTGAAACAGCAACTGTAACATTAACATTAGAAATATGCTGCTGAGCACAATTTGTATGGAAACAAATTAGGATAGATTTGTTCCAGCCTCAAAGATGCTTTCCTGCTAATAGTGGCTGAATGACTTGATGTCTTGGTAACCCCAAGCACAAATAAACCATCTGAAAGCAAAGGTAATAAAAGCATCTGCCCTCTTCGCAGGCTATAGGCCTGCGAAATATTTTGGTCTGCTCCTTCATGGTAATAATATTCTCACATTAAATGCTTACTACTGTACATAACCTATCTCTGCTTATTAGGGGCACATAAACCATTTTAAATGGTCTCTCCTCCCCCGTATTCTACTAGGCTTTCACAAGTGAGCTGTTCCAGTTCATGCAGGTAGTTCTGAGATTGTCAGATCTGATAATTTTGGGCTAAGTGAGCAGGTCAAATGGATGAAAATGAACCAAACTTTCAGTCAGATGTAATTTTGGTATACAGTGTTATAGTTTCATTACAATAGAAAATATAAGAGCTTTAAAAAAGGCCCAGAATAATTCAGACTAAAATATCTAAGGGTCTTTTTCCAGTGGAAAGTGAATTGAGTAATTCCGTGTGGCTGAGGATTGACCGCATAATGGAAAGACAGCAGACTGCAGAATTTCTCACCAGGTAACTGTATTACCAGAGAAACTCATGATACAGTCTGTTATTTGAAAAGAGCATGAAGGAACCTTCTGTCTCCTTATGACGTGCTATATTCTCATAGTGCTTGGCCAATTATACTTACTACTGCTAAATTGCAGTTATTAGAAAAGTTCACTCCCCTGCAGCCTTTAGCAATAATGGAAGCAGTCATGACACTAACTTTTCTTAACATTATTTTTATTGGCAGAGGTAAACATAATTAAAACTGCTTTCAAATATTGCATTTTTATATGAAGTGCTTTAGCCAAAGATACTTACTGCTACATAATAGCAATACTGAATATTTCTATGTTTGTCTGAAGATTGACTACTAGTTAAGCTCGTAGGTTTCAGTGACCTTTGAAACTTTCATCTTTCACAGTAACACTCTTTTTTTTCCTAGACAGAACATTTTGTGGCATACGATGCATAGCGAAAATGTTATAAACAGTAATTATATAAACTTTATGCACGTTCTTGTTCAAATGTTTCACTTACCAGAATTAAGAGGCAACTTGAGGCCAATTTTGTATGCTCAGGGATGGTAGAAAACACTGACAAAATCAAGCAACCAAAGACAAGGAGAAAACTGTAAAACAACAAAAAAGAGAAATTTGGTAAGAACCTTACCTTATCACCTCAGAATAAAACATTAACCCCATTTGAATGGGCTTAGGTTAAATCATAAAAGCCCTTATGGTGCCAGCTATTTTGAGTCTCAAAACACAAAATGATGTACAATGTAAATGGGGTCCTCTGCAAGTATATGGATGGAGGAAAGATTGTGTGTGTGATTCTGGATAGGTACTGGGTTGTGTTTAAGTGCTCACGTTGAAGTATCTCAATTTCCCATGCAACTCTTATTTCCAAGTAGGGACCCTAAGAAAGGCTCAGAAGTGGTTCTTGCCCTCCTATTTGAGGGCTCATGCTTAGCCACTCTCCTTCCGGCAAAGCAGGTTCTACCGCATGTTTGGCAGCACTGACAAGTGGATACTGACTGTAGATTGTCATCTGGCTTTCTTTTCTATTAATGCAAATAATAGAAAAGAAAGGGGATGATTTCTTCTGCTTTCCAGATACCATCAATTTCCTTGTAGTCAAACTACTAGAGAAATGACCTCTAAGTAGAAGTCAAGTGCAGTCGATCTATCGACTTTATTTCTAGTGCTTCAAAAATCAAAGGGGAGCTGAGTTCCCAAGGAAAATGTCTGATAAAAGAGAAAAATGTCTGTTTTGAAGTTGAAGTTACCATCCTGAATGAGAGATAAACAAAACAAACTAAGCACCTGGGCTAGTGCTTTATGCTTTATTTTTCATGTTTACTTCTTCGGCAGAAATTCATATGATAAATATTTATGTATTGGTCTCTGACTTCCTCCATTTGACAGGGGAATTAATCCTGGCCTCCCGCTGGCTTACCCTGAAAAGTAACACAGGTGTCTTTACCACACTTGACTCAAGAGGATCCAGGGGCATATAAGTAAGGATTGGCTAACTATAGCCTGGGAAGCGAATTTGACCCTGAACATCTATCTGTTTTTTGTAAAGTCCTGTTGGTGCACAGCTGAACCCACTCATGTATGCATTGCTTTCATTTTAAAACTGTGAAACTCCATAGTGGCAGCAGAGACAACCTGAAATATTTACTATCTGGATCTTTAGAGAATAATTGTGTCGACCTCTGACTGATGCTATCTATTCCTTCTGTCTTCTGATGGCGACAGAGAACTGGACTGGGAGCCCATGACTGTTCAGGTTTGGTGAGCTGATAATAATTATTACGGTTCACACAATAGTGGATACTAGGCTGGAAACTGTGCTGATTCGCCCCTTTCCTGTATTTGCCCACAGTATCCTCACCAATTTACACAGAAATACAATTATTTCCATTGTACAGATGTAAGAACTGAGAGTTACGAGTAGTTTGTGACTTGTCTGAGGTTGTGCGGCAGAGAGTGGTTCGAGCACTGTGTTGTCAGCCCCTACTCTGATCATGCAGGGTGTGAATGAGCATGCAGAGAGTGCCCAGAACATTGTCAATCCAGCAGGACAACTGCGAGACACTTGTCTCCCTCCTCAGATGGAGGGAAGAGTTGGTGCTGCTCCAAATAGACCATGTCTCCTACAGGAGGGAAGCAATCTACTGGTGATTAAAAAGCCTAGCATGTGATATTACAATTACTCATGACACTTTTGACCAGTGCAACTAAATGAATCTGGACACTCTGAATTGTACTTTAAAATGCCTTAGACTAAAAATTGTAAAATTATCAAAATCCACTGATCCTATCTTATCCCAAACTACCAGTGAAAAAATGAAATTCACAGATCACTAAAATGGTTGAGAGGATGATGTGATACCAAATAAAGACAGTGACAGGTGTGTCTCTTCTGATGAGTGGCTGTTGAGTCCAGTCTTAGCAGAAAACAATTGGAAAAATGATCAGGAGATCAATTAACCAGTAAGATATTATTTTTCTTCAAGAGCATCCTATGGTATCATGATTCTATGTTTATGTCCAAAGCAGATCTTTTTGCTAGCTCCTTCTGGGTTAATATTTGCCAACTGTTTGTGAATTTGCCTCATGCCCCTGCTTTGCCCATCTTCTTCTTTGAACTAATTTACCTTCCTTTAGAGTAAATTCTGTACCAGCCTTCTTTCATCTGAGGACTGCAAAAGTAAAGGACCTTCATTACTGAGGCTGTACAGTGGGCTAAAAGCAAATACTCATAAATTAGTGTATTTCTCTTCCTTCTCCATCCATTTATCCAATCAGTAAGTACTGATTAAACATATACAGTGCTAGTCTGAGCTATGTGGATATAACAATAAGAATGAATTCCTCAGCACTTGGGAAGCTGAGGCAGGAACATCATTGTGTGTTTAAGACCAGTCTGGATTTCAAAGTGAGCTAAAAGCCAGCCTGAACTGCATAGCTAGACTCTGTCTCAAAAAGCCCCCCCCCAAAAAAAAAGAAAAAAAGAAAAAACAAATGAAGAAATGATGTCCTGTCTTCCTTCCTCCCTGTCTTTCTTCATTTTTTCTTTCTTTCTTTGCCTTCCCGGTGTTTAAAGTCTATTGAGGCATACAGAGAAAGAGACAGATGTATGCAGAAAACTCAAGTTCTGAGTGATGACTGCAGAGAGATGGGATGTGCCAGGCATGCCAAGACCAGATGGCAGAGGGGATGCAGGCAAGTTGCTGAATTCGTGGATCCCATTTCAAAATGGAAATATGAGACCTGTTTTAAATGTAAGGATTTCAAAATAGTGATAACAGTGTGAAACCAAATTTGGCAGCCATGTAAGTATGGGGTCCAGGGTTCACACAGATTATATGCTTGGATGACCTAGAGTTAGGGGAGACTTCCTGGAGTGAGAATTATCTTATTGGCTTAGGGGAAGGAAAACTTTAGTCCACAAGACTACATAGGTTAAGTCCACATGCAAGCAAAATGTCACTAGAAGCTACTCATCAATCATTGCTAGAATTAGCAAGTATGTGCTAGCCAGCTTACTCTGTAATATGGTACAAAAAAATAAGAGAGGCAGACCATTCCTGTGAGTCTCTTTTTGCATAGAAATCATTTCAGCTCAATTGAAGACATATACTTATCATTCGACTCATAGAAGACACTGTGTCAAGCACTCCTAAAGGTGTAAAGATAAATGAAGCAGTCTCTACCTTCAGGAATTACAAATCCAGTAGATGCCCAAGGTGAACAGAGTAGATGATAATGAAAGGGATAGGAAGACAAGCATGAAGACAAATGCTTCAGAGGCTGAAAGCAGGAAGAGATTCTTTTCTGTTAGAAGTGGGGGCGCATCAAGAAAGTCATTCCAAAAAAGATGGTGTCTGAGATGACTGTTGAAAGCAGAACAACAGAAATTTCTGAAGAACATTCCAGCAAGAGGGTGTGAGATTAAGTAGCAAGCCTGAAATCAAATAAGAAGACTGGAGGTAGGGTGTGCGTCTAGTTAGCAGATGGTGGGGTGGCCACTGAAGATCTTTGAACAGGGCAGTAATATCATTAGTGGTTCCTGTGATTAACAGCCATCCCTTCCCAACCCCTATCCAGCCACTTGCTTCACACTGGGAAGCAAACTCCATAACATTTGTTCCACAAAATGGGAAGAAAAGAAGAAAATATTTTGCCTCATTCATTTTTCTTCTCTCTCTGTCTCTCTCTCTCTCTCTCTCTCTTTTATTTTTTTGTACCAGCGATCTTACTCACCACCTTGTGTTTGCCAGGCTGGCGCTTATGCCACTGAGATAAATGCCCCGCCCCACCTCATTCATTTTTAGATTGCTGCTTTTCTCATATGGTCCACTCTCCTGCAATGCATCTCTCCAGAGCCTTCTCTTGTTGAACCCCTACTCTGCACTAGCCTACCAAGTCATGAACAGAAATGAATTTTGAGATGATGATAAACCAAGTTATAGATATCTATGTGGAAACTTGAGTTAAAACTTGGGCATAGAGTCTGATTGGAGATAGGAAAGTAAATTTTTCCCAAAAGAAGTCATTGTGTAAAACATTATCCTGGCAGCAGTGCAGATAAGGTTTGGGTACATAAGCATAAGGGATACTGGGGGACCATCTCCTGACCTTTGTGAGAGGCATCCTGGAGAGCAGCAAAAACAGTGCACAGTAAGTTAGCTCCTGGTGACACCAGGAACACTGAAATGACACAGAGTGACCTTTTTGAGGTGACAGTGTTCAGGCACTGGGCTCACTGGAAGTGACATAGTGTACTGCTGAGGGCTGAATGTCTATGCTGATATCCCTGCTTTAGAAGGTCCCCTGCACATGTGTGCATGCTGGTGACTGACCTTTGATCCACTGTGCCTTTCCCTTAGGTGAGAGGTGGCAGAGACATGGAGGGGGGCAGGTGGCAACAGTCGCTGGACTAAAGTATATTAATCCAGGGACCATAGCTCTCCAAAGGAGCTGTACATAGAAACTGTTGGGTTGTAAGTATGGATTGGAAAAAATTACATCTTACTTTTCTACTATCCATGGCAACAAATAGTGATGGCATTAAGAGTAACTTTCTCATTCAAATTATATATTTTATCCTGCTCTATGGTATAGATAATTTTTTTGTTATTACAGGAATTTCAGAATATTCATTTAAATTCATCCCAAGCATGTAAAAATATTACTCTGAGAAATGGTTTATAGGTGTTATGAGACTAATGAAGGGTTGTTGGATGGACACACACACACATAGATATTCACAAAGCCACACTGTGGTGGAGATTGACAAAGTCAGGGCTGGGAGCTGGGGGACAGCCCACTTGGCAGCCATAAACAGCCTACTGGACTGTTTTATGATCAGGTTAAAAATATCGATAGTTTTTCTTTTATATACAAATCCTAAGGTGTCACAAGAGGTGTATTTCTTGAAAATAATTCTGTAACTGCTACTGACTTTTTTTGTTTTTGGCCTGGAGCAATCATTTGTGTTTTGCTTCTGAAAAAGTTTATTTTGATTCAACTTTTTATCCAAAACTTCTTCTTTGGAAGGCAAGTTTCTTGTAAAAGGAGGTCACTGGTGGAAAAAAAAAGTACCTGTTCAAAAGCTTCTACGTGGCCAGGGATTTAGCTCAGTGGCATAAGCATTTGCCTGACAAGTGTAAAGTTGTGAGTTCTACCACAAAAAACAAAAACAAAAACAAAAAACATTGCTTTGAATAAAGGCTTCTATGTTTAGTCACAATAACTGCCATTCACTTGCCTTATAGGCTAATTAAGAATTAATTTGTCAAACTTAATTTGATAAGAAGCCCGATTTAAGAACATCATGGATTTTTGCAGAGCAGAGGATGCCTAGCTTCCAAAGCTTCTGCTTCAAGCACAGGTTTGCTTAATAAAATTAAGTGACAACAGCACACTCAGAAGAGCTCTGCTGATTCTTCATCCTATGAACCATAGCTAATTATATTATTTTCCTTCATGCATACACACAGTTCCAGCCACTCCATAAGCAACTATGAGTGATGCAATGAAAAAAGGAGCTATGGAGCTAATGGGTAAGTGGACCTCTCTCTGTGCTGAGCTAGTAACAGAGTGGGCTTGAAGATGCTCTGTGTGAGTACTTCAGTGGGCTGTAAGCTTTGCATGGTGTAACTGTCCACGTGTAAATCATTTGTTATAGATTAAAAACTGGTGGTCAACTTAATGCCAGCGGAATTAAATCACTATAGTTGTGAGTGTAGATGTTTCACCTGAGGAAAGTTGCCAGCATAAATAGAGACATTCTTTATGCTGGATGTGCCAACATAAATAGAGAAGGAGAAGAAACGCGTTGGGGAGTTGAGGTATTGTGGGTTCTCCTATGTGTTGCTGTTTGAGCCGTTAGGTTCTCCAGGAGAAGCTCTGGTCCTCACATCAAGCATTGCTTCCTGGTTCTGGAGGGGAAGACGTGTGCCACTTGGTCTCCAGGATGAACTCGTCACACTGGATTCCTGGCATGTACTCAACTGTGTTTGTCGTCGGAGGAGCTCGGATCCTCCGTGTCGCTGAGGATGGCTATGGTACTGTTCAGGACAGCCCTGGTCTTGTTGTGAGTGTGACTTCTTGGCTCCAGCATAGAACCCTCAACCTATCAGCATAGCTCCTTCACCCTGCTGGCATAGACTTCCTAGCATCCACCACTGACCTTTGGGCCTTCCTAGCACGGATCCATTACATGAATAATCTGTGTCTTTGGTGTTGTGGATAGATTTCCTGCATTTTCTTGTGTTAACTCTGGGTGACCATCATAAAACAATATTATAAGCTCCATGTCCTGATTTTAATTGTTCTCTGTACAACCCAACTACAACATCATTTGTACTTACTGCAAAGCTCTGAAGGACTCCCAGGATTACATAAAGGTTGCTAATAAGAAGTAAAAACATAATCTTGTCATTTTTGTAATGGGGACTAAACCCAGGGTCATTCTACCACTGAGCTATATGCCCAGCTCTTTTCACTTATTTTTAAAATTCTGAGACAAGATTATACCAAGTGCCCCAGGCCGGGCTCAAATTTTGTGGTCCTTTTGCCTCAGCCTTCTGAGCAGATGAGAATACAAGTGTGCACCACTGCACACAGATTCGATGTGGAATCTTTTAAGAGAAAAATTCTTTTAAAATAGTTTCCAAAGGGAATTCAACCTTGCCTCTGACTTCTCATAAACTTTTAACAAAAGTTTATGAGAAGTCAGAGGCAAGGTTGAATTCTTACTTTGGAAACTACTTTTACTCTTACTTTGACAAAAGTCTACATTTCAGTACACTTGATGGGTGACCTAGTGAGGGTGCCATGAATTATGAGGACTGGAGCATGCATGCTGGTGTTGGTGGCCACAGATGACTCATGACCCATGTGCATTTATCTGAAGGACAAACCACCTCACGAAATCAAGACCTCTTCCTAGGGAACAGAGAGCTGAAGTTCACTATTTCCTTCCCTGAATCCAAATTTATGTTTTTACAAACTTGGTAATTTGTAAAATGTCCTTTCTGAAGAATTTTTCCATAAGAAAAGTTCATTTTGCACTTGAAATCTGTTCACAGCACACATCAGCTTGCAAATCAATGCATATTAAATATGCCATTTTGTTTTCCTTAAAGGTGATTTGGAATTTTGACTACAATTCTGCTTAAGTACATTGAGCTCTAAGAATTACTAAAGACCCTAATCAATAAAAAACTACCACTGTAATCTTTGTGAGGTTTTCAGAATAGGGCCATGAGCCAATGTTTCTTACAAATGAAATGTGCATTTTAAGTGTGGTGTTAAGAGGAAACCAGAGGACATGGGAAGTAGCATTTTCTGCTTATTTGGTGTGCTCTCCACAGGACTGATGGAGATGAGCCAGAGCATAGCAAGAGAACTTCGAACTAGTTCGAAGGCCTTCCTCAGACCAGCATCTGGACTCTCCAAACACAGGCACGAGGCACACTGCCTGGTTCTACCCAGGACCAGGAATCCACGCAGCTGGGAGGATCACTGAGTCTCCTCCAACTTCCCAGGCAGAAGTTATTTTTAAAACACCATGCATAGATAGTTGTGCAGTTTCTGTTGGAACTCTCCAGCATTCAAAAAAAAATGGAGACAGTATTTCACTTCAAGAAAAATCTATATTGTTTCTTGAAAAAAGGATCATATTCTAAAATGCAAGAGATCTTTGAACTCTTTTAACATATTTTCCACCTTGTCTTGGCTGCAAGGAGACTCAGAAGTTAGTGTGTAATCTATGTTGATGGATATGAGTTTAGGTCTTTTATTAACATGGAAGCAGGTTTCAGGGGTGAACTTTGTTCCTGATCTCTTTGCAGCATTCTGTTATTATTCTCTCTTTTCGGTACTGTATTACTCACAAATATTTGGAGACACTCTAGCAGGCACTGGGAATTCAAATAAGGGGACCATGCTCTAACAGGGCTTTCAGTTTAGTAGGAAGACAAGCCTTGGATTATCAAAAGCAGAAGGAAGTAGCAGAGAAGGATCTGATGCAGAAATGGGGAGAACAGAGTGTCTGGATGGAGCAGTCAAGCAAGTTCTCACGGAAAGGGCCACATATATTGAACTTCCAAATGGAAATTCCCACATCTGTGAAACCAAAGTATGGTTCATTTGAATCTATCTGCATAGACCTTCCAGAACTTGCTTCTTAAGGCATCGTCTTAATGATGTCAATTCCTCATTTGGAAAGTTGTTATCCATCTCTCTTGATATTCATCCAAACTCCTTTGTCAGGATTTTAAGCTCTCCACAAGAACATTATTCCCTGCATTCCTCCAGAGTAGGCCCTCTGGGAAATTCTATCTCCTGGTTTTTGCACAGTACCATGCTGTGACATAATAATGCATTATAATCATGCTTCTGGGTGCCACCTCTCCTGCCTGCAGACATAGTCAGCTGATTGCCAGGTTCCTGCTTGGTTGTAGGCACACAGCCTCCTTACCATGTCTCTCCCGCAGAGTTATTTTAAGGGTGAGATGAGAGTGCACAGAATTTATAATCTGTGCTGTTGAAAAATAAATGAATACCAAATGGAGTTAAAAACCAGTTGCTAGATAATCTTGACAAGTTTTTATTAGCATAATAGGAGTTATGACAATAAATTCAATGGACTCATCACCCAAAACCTCTGCTCATAAAGCAAAGCAGTTAAAAATGTAAAATATGAAATCTCGCCCAGCAAGATTTGAGGTGTTTAAAAAACATGTCTTGTCTAAGCAAACCCACTTGAACAATGACGTAAGAATTGGGTTTCTGGGTATAACCGAGTGCTTGATGTTGGCTCATCACAGTATCTTCTCCATGCCTAGCAGCTTCAGTGAACTGGACCTCAGTGTTCAACCCTTGTAACTCCAGTTCCTGGGGAACTTTGAGCTACCTTAAGTAAATGAGCAGTAACACTGTGAAGCTATTTGGCTGAGGTGGGGAATGGCCCTGAACCTTGGTTAAACTGACCAGACAGAGATTCCAGTTCACCATTAAAATGATCACTGAGGATTCTGCTGACCTAGGCTGCCATGTTAATAAACAGACAATATGCCCACTGGCAATGAGAGGGGGCCTCTTCAGATGAGCATGCTAAGTATAGCTATGAATGAAATTGAAGTAATTTGTAAGAGGCATTTGTAAGATCTATGTGAGTGTTTCCATTAAAGTCATCTTCTTAAGAGATTAATATCAATGCTGACACCATGGAAAATAACCCAGTCTAATAGTTCTGATGATATGAATCCATGTGGATTAAATTTTCCATGCTTTGTTTTGAAGGGTCTGTTTATGTCTGAAAGTGAGCCATGGCAAAGGTTGAAAATACATGCTAAACGATGTTTGACAATAGCTGTCTGGTTCAAATCATTTTTCCATAGAACAGATTTTTAATTTATTAGGCAAATAATGAGTTAATCATTACAATCTTCTATGGCTATTTGATGGTGACCATTACATTACCTGAAAATAGAAATTCTCAAGCACATTTATTTTAATACAGTGGTACCTCAGTTCACAAACTTAATTTGTTGTATGATTTTAGAAAAGTTGGCCACACTGTTTGTGCAGGAAAATGGTCATGATGGTGTTCATCACCTGATGCAGAGTTGGCAAACAAAAACAGAAGTTTGCTAAATGCATTTGTTTGCAAATGAAATTTTTTGCAAACAAAAGTGTTAGTGAGCCAAGGTACCAGTGTATTATCATTGAGAATGAAAGTAAAAAGAAATAAAAATAGGTCAAGAGTTGTATTTGCTTGCAAATAAAAAGCTATTTTCAAGTACTGTAGCTGATAATTAAAAAGTCAGCTATGAAAATGGTTGTTTTTACCTGATTAGATCCATATAATTGACTAGTTTTTTTTTTTTTTAAAGAGATTCCTGAAAAGGTTTTCTGAGGCATTCATACTTCAGGGGACATCTCTGTGTAGCTCTTTGTTCTATACCAAAACTCATGCAGTGAGAGTATTTTAAAAGTCATCAGTGAGTAAGAGCTTGTAAACAAATCAAACAAAATTATGCTATGTGGTCTATGGAGTGAAGAATTGCTACTGGTTTTCCCTATTGTCTTTGGTCTCCAGAAATAAATTAGTAAAGTGACTAAAACAGCTGAAAACAAAATCTTCTTGAATAGAGTACTCTTGGCAGTAGACTTTATGATGTGGTACAACATCAGGAAAAAATAAATCCAGCAGACAGATGTCTCCAGAGAGTAATAAACATAAACTCTGAAACTACTGCACATTTAAGTACCTGCCCATAGAAAACAAGACAGATGATTCTCTAGGGAGCAACCTACAATGGCGTTCATTGCTCCCGGTGACCAGAGTTGAAAGGAAGCTGAAAGGTCCTTCAGTGTGTGGAGGCACTGAAACATTTTACAGACCAGAGAAATTGGCAGACACCAGACAACATGTTCTTTCTCCAAAAGTGCACCGACAGCTTTAAAAGCTGTAGACAGTCTTCCACGGCATGGTAAGGAAAAGGCTGGTTTTTGTTGTTGTTGTTGTTTTTGCTACTGTTGCAATAATAACCACCAAGAATTCTATCTCCTTTTGATAGCCAAAATAGCCAATTGGTAGTCCCATGCAGACAGAAATGCACTGGAGGAATGAGTCTAGCTCCCTTTAATGTGATAATTTAGCCTTTGCTGAAAATTCTAGAGATGCTTACTTAAATTCTATTACTATCATTTCATACGTACCCTTGAAACCATATTAAATAATGATGGGAGATATGACAGTAGAAAGTGCTATCTGTATGGCTCTTTTGCCCTAATTTCTCAGTTTTTGTGGGCATTCAACTTTTAAATCCCCCCCCCTCTTTCAATGAAAACTGTCAACTTACTTTTCTTATCAATGGCTGAAGGGTTACACTACATACACCTCAGAATTCCCATCAATTAAAAATTCAGTTGCTTTGGGATATTCCACTGTCTGCTTTTATCCAGGCTGTAGTGGGTCTTGTTGTTGAAGAGCTACAAAATGCTGATCCTTGGGCCCTCGAAATGCCCAAGGCTGGTGTGCACCAGGCGTGTTGCCTGCACAATGCAGGAGAAATCATATATACAGCATTGAGTTCCACTTCTTGCTATCAGAGTCTGGTCTATGTCCTTTCCCACTAGTTATTTCCATATGCAAGGAAAAGAAGAGACAGGAGAATGATTAGCAGCACAGTGGACAAACCTTTCCTATAAATATAAGATGGTAAATATCTTAGGATTTTTCTCAACCACGTGTTCTCACTTGTATCTACTCTGCTATGTACTTGTTAGTGTAGGTGTAGCCACATCTTGTTAAGGAATCAGAATGATTGTGTTCTAATAAAGCTTTGTTTTAAAAAACAGATACTGGGGTAGATTTGGCCCACAAGCCATACTGTACTTTGCTAACTTTTATTGGTTTAGAGTATTACAAAGGTCAGCAACGTGATTTCCACTCTCATTTGATGAGACAGTGATAATTGTGCTCCACAGTTCATTCCCCAGAAAGATTTTCAGTGTATGTTTCCCGTTTCTCAACTCTTTGTGAGTAAGGTCCCATCATAAGCACACTTTTATATTGCACTGATTGCAGATTTAAAAGTTACACTCAAATCTAAATTTAAAATATAGGGGACATTTATACATTTTTTTTAAATATAAAAAATAACCAGAGGACAAATGTTGCAGACAAAGAAATGTTACAGATATTGAAAATTCTTTGGCAGAACAATTTTAACAGTATTTTGTGAGTGACAGCACTACGCGAAAAAGAGTTCACTTTTTTTTTATTCCCATGCTATGATTTGTATTAGGTAAAATGAATATTAGCTGATCAGAAAATCATTTCATTTTTGCCATTTCTGTTTAATGTTGCTTGGTGGGAAACAATAATTGAAAGAAAAGTAATAAGGAAATTGACCAGATCCTATTATCTGTAATGGGCTCCAAGCAACTTTCACATCAGTATAAAATGTAAGAGTTTGAGAACTTGTCCAGTTCACTTCTCTTTGGTGCAAAGCTTTGGGAAACTTAGCACTGTGATATTCTCCTGTTTCAAAATAATTTTCCATAATAGTGCAGTCTTTTTAAACGTTTCAATAAAGTTCATATCCTCTAGTTAAAATAACTCAAATGCTTTAATGCACACATACTTACTTTTTCAGTGTTTTTGAGAATAACTTTCCAACATTCAGTGCTTGGAAAAATGTTCATGGAATTTCTACAAAATTGCTGTTGATTCTAAGCCTTTCTGAGACTTTTATTTTTTTTTAGGACAGTTTTAGGTTCACAGCAAAATTGACAGGAAGGTACAGAGATTTCCCATGAGATTTCCTAGAGCTTTCCACTCAAAATTTTAAAAAGTTCTCTTTATTGAGTAAAATAAAACTTTAAAATATATGACTTCTTTTTAATTAAAGCATAGCCCTATCAGTATGCTTTGACTATGGTAACCAGTAACCTGTGACTAAGGTACTATTAATTGAGGAACATATATTACGGAAAGTGGGGCAAACTTTCATACCCCTTTAGGGTATCTGCAAATGAGTGAATGAATACCTGTTGTTTTCCTCTGTTCCTGAGAGTGCTTTTTCAGTTTCATTTAGCGAGCTAGGTTGATTTGGTGGAATTAGCATTAGTTTAGGCATTAGAAAGTCTGGAGTTCCCTTTAGCTTCACTGCTTCCTAGCTGGAAACCCCTGGAAAACTGCTTTTCTCTTCTCAGCTTCAATTCCTTCATTTTTAAAGTGAAATCTAACAGTTGCCACATGTAGGTAAAATTTGGTTATGTATGTGACAGAAGGAAACCTTTGTACAAGTATGAGGTATTCTTGTGAGAGGATTATAAAGCCCCTGAGAGCAGGCCTTTGTCTTATTCCTTTGAATTTAAGAAAAATGTATCAAGCACTTAGCAGGCACCAGGGCCTTCTACAAAGAAGCAGTTCAATAATCATTTGTTGATCATATTGGTTGAATGCCATATTTAATGATAAACAAGCACTCATCTATTGGTGAGTCAATAGAAAATGCAAATCCTTAAAAAAATTTAGTCTGTTCGTACATCAAATTTCTAAAAGGAAGAATGTAAAAACCAGCTTTCTGTTATGATAGTTCATCTTCAGCCTGGCACAATTTGCAGAGGTAGGAGCTCTGACAAATGTTAGACTTGGAGAATTTTTTTGCCAGTAGCTAGAAGGCAGTGCAACCTTTGACACTATTAAAAACCCATAACAAGAACTGTTCCTATTTCTTCTCAGAAATATCTGCACAAAACTCATTAGATCCTAATTAGTACCTCCTACAACATATACATCTTCTCAGCTGGGGTCATTAGATTTGGAATGACTGACACCGGGGGTGGAAAAAAACCTGCCATTTTTATTTCCAGAATGCTGTGTCTGTTATATGCACTGGTAGCTGGGTTGGTTCACGAACTTAATTTGTTCCATGATTTCATGATTCTAGATAAGACAGCCACTATCGTATTGGTATAGGAAAGAATACCCCGGTCATGTTTGTCACATGATGCAGAGTTTGTGAACAAAGACAAAATTTTGCCAAAGGCTTCTGTTTGCAAACTCAAAGTGTTTGTGAACCATGTATGTTTGTGAACACTGTATGTGTGCAGTGCACACTTGGTGGCTGTCACACTACTGCACAGTCACATCAAGGTTTAGACACCTAACCCATGAAGCTGGTAGGTATTGTGATTTGGGCACATAGCAGAGTAACAGTGAAGAATGAAAGACTGCAAACAAACTAGTAACAAGTACATTCGAATTATGAGGGGAGGCATATTTTTTGCTAGTGTTTGTCAGTGAAACTGGTCTCCTGGGCAGGGCTTGAAACCCAGGCCAAGTGGTTCAGTAGTGACAACAGACAATCTGAGGTTATAATTCAGACAGGTTGTAATCTGACCCTCTGGGATCATGTAGATACTTGGGCAATATGAAATGTAACAGAACTATGGAGAGGTAATAGAGAAAGGGCATCAATAGTTGGCTTATTCTGTATATGAAACACTGAACTGAACACATGGATCTTCTTTGACCTTTAAAGTCTGATGTCTGAGAATATTCTCACCAAGAAATGGATTAGCATATAACTGACCAGCCCGTCCAGCAGAATGAGAGCACGCAATGACATACAAATGGTGAAGGTGAGATGACAATCCTGACCCAAGTTTGGGATGCAAAAGGGTTACAACTGTACTTCTGAAAAACACATGTCCTAGTACAACTGGCAAATTTTCTACCTAAGAGAAGAGGAAGCTCTAACTAATGAGTGAGACTGTAAGACTCAACCATATAAAATTATCATTATTGTAGGCCAGAAAGAATCAAATTTCAGCAATTTTACACTGGCATTATGCTTATATTTTGCTGTGTTGTATATATGCACAAACACTTACATACACCCCACAAAAATTCAAATGTTTCTTCTTCCCTGATTTTAGATAAATAATTACTTAACAATATGTGGGAAATGGCCTTCAAAGTTATATTTTTAAAGTCCGTTGTTTATATAGAAGGTTACCAGTTCAGTTTCTTTCAAATCTGGTTACAGTTTCACATTAAAAGCATGTGTTGAGGCCAGAAGTGGTGGCACATGCCTGTAATCTCAGCTATTTAGGAGGCAGAAAGATCTCAAATTCAAGGTCATACTGGGTGACATGTGGAGACCCCATCTCAAAACAAAACACCGTAAACCTTGTGTTTTGGGGCATACATAGCTTAATAACTACAAAGGAATATCTAAATTTGCCACTTTTAAAATAAAACATACTTCAAAAAAATAAATACTCTGAAACTGAGGTGCAATCAAAAAGTTATCACAGGAAACAAACTATAGTCAGAAATTCAAGTTGGCTATTTTGAGCTTGCTCCTCAACTCCTCAGTTTCAGGTAACTGTGTACAGTCATCACATACCAATTGAGTGACCAGCCAAAAGAGAAACCTAATAAGAGGCCACATTGTTTATTCTCATTCCTAAAGTAAGCCACACTTGGGAGAAGGAAAAACAACAACTGCTGCCCAAGTGCAAAGTTGACCTTGGTACTTTAATTCATTTTTGCCCAAAGAACTGTGTTTGCACATTCTTTGTTTGGAAGATGTATCTATCACTCTATCTATCTATCTATCTATGCATTTATTTATACATGAAACTAGTTACAAGTCTCATTAGCTAATCTGATAAGTACATTTTAGTGAGTTTTAGAAAACTATTGCCTGATTATTTTAAAACCAGCACTCAACCAATATATACATGTGTAACCCAGGCAAAGTCCCTAGAAATCACTGTCTCTTTCCCCCTGCTCACTATCTGATCCATGTCCACACTTGGGAAGATGACAGACTTGGTCTCCTTTCTCCAGTTATTTGGTTCTTTCTTAATGACATTTTTATTTCTTTTAAAGTCTAACTTCCTTTTTTCTTTGCCATCTTAGATTATAATGATCTTTCTGTTCTCTACACTTTAGCAATTTTGAGTTTGTGCTCATATCTTAGTAATAAAATACAGTAATGGTTCTCTTAACCCAGCATTTCCAAGCTGAGATTTTTCTGAGCTGCTTCAAAGAAAAAGTATCTCTGTCCAACACCCTGAGGAAGCACTGCTTTCAGTAGCAGTCACCCAGTGTTTTTGTTGCAGGACTTCTGAGACTTTTTTCACACCCAATGTGAGTGACGCAGGTGTAGAGCAAAGTTTTAGCAGGCTGCATTCCTAAAACTTGGAGGAGAAACATCATCTTACTCCCTCTTACTGTGTCCCTCTTACAATAGCTTGAGGGACACAGTATTTCTTAGAAACTGGTGTGGAAAAACTAAATCCCTGGGAGCAGAGACTTTGTTTTTCATTGTTTGAGACCCGTGGGCATATCACAGTCCTGAAAACGTTGAAGTATCCAATAAATGTTTATTTATAGTTTCTTGTAGTTGAAGGAAAATGTGAAGAAAGGAATGAAAACTATATTGAAAGTTAGCTCTGTACTAAAAGCTTTTACCATACATTTTCACATTGATTTACTTATCGCTGACTGAACAAAGGGTATCCTTTGTTTAGATGTACAACTTACAATTACATAGTGCCATAACCTTTCACTATACTGATAACTCTTTACTGAGGAAGGTTCTGGGGGCTGATTATCAAATCACTATGAGAACTTAAAAGCTTTAATGTCTAAAATTTTTACAAGGCAGGAAATATTTCTATCCTTAAGAGGGTTATAAAAAGGGGAGGGATAAACTCAAAGAGCAATATTATTGCATTTATGGCAGCTCATTTTCTATGCATGAATAGAGTTTAATGGGAAACTTCATAACCGGAGGCTTGCTTTGTTGCAGATGATGTCACAATGTTGACATTTCATTCCATATAATGAAATGTGCAACAGAAGAAAATATTGTGCCTTAAACATAGGTTTGTCATTGTATGTCTTCCTCTGACTTCCACAAGACATTAAGCAAACCATATCTTGGACTTTGTCTCACTCCTTCCAGAAGCAACACATCTTCAAGGTGTAATTGAGGGGGTTCAGTGCAGTCAGCTATTGGCAACTCCTGCCAGTTGTTTGTGCCAGTTGCTGAGTTACAGGAAAATGCCAGGACCCAGGCACAGTCGGCACAGACTGAATTCAACATCTGGGGTCCATGCCCTACCCCACAGTGCCTCTTTCCCCGAGCTCAAGATGCAGTCATACATTTCAAATTGAGTACAGTTCGATTTCTGTTTACCTGATAAAAGTTCAGCACTAGTATAATTATTTGAGTGTCACCACAAATTTAAGGAAAAATACCTTTCCATGAACTGTTTGCCTTTTTATGATGAAATTTTAAATAGAATTTCTTGATTCCATGCTAAGTGGAAATATTTGACTTCTTAATAAATGTGTCAGCTAATGAAGAATGGAACTAATATGTTTAAGTGACAGTAACAACAAGTTCTAGTAGGGCTTGGAAACACATTTCAAACTAGTTCAGAAGTTATACGACGTCTGTAATTGGTGTCAGGGGCTCACAGGAAGGAGGGACACACTCTCACTGGACTGGATAGCTATGCTTGCCTAGATCTGCTCTGTCATACGGCGTTGGGCAGGCATTTAATCTTTCTTTCTTTCTGTAAAACCAAGAGGTTAAGCTATATAAGCTCAAACATAACTTTAAGGTAAATTTAAATCCCTGCATTACTCTACGTAAAAGTACACAGTAGATCTGTTCACATACAGACAAACAGGATTTGTCTGTATAGGATTCTACATAAAGAACGTCGGTAGATGCTGCTAGCTCTCAAGCAATATGATTGTTATAATTAACCCAATTATTAAATCTTGAATTTTTAAATGATGATGTTCACAACTAGTAAATAAAATCTTATTAGGAGCCTGACTATTAAAAATTTGGATTAATAATATTTGAGACTCTAATGGGTAATAATTCTGGAGCCTATGGGACCATTGTTTTCTCTTGTAAATTGTTTGATGCTTGGTGGATAGAACAGCAATAAGAGTGCCGGCTCAGACCACAAACTTCACATTCCCAATCAGACCACAGTGAGCCGTGATGAAATATTGGGGCAATAGCTCCTAGGAAGGAAAACAAACAAAACAAAAACCAGAAGATGCATCTCATTCTTGTTATTTACAGTAATTATATTCTGTAAAGTTGCAGCACACACTGAATTAACAAATGCCGAACTATTACTCCTAGAGAAAATGCAGCGGCAGGCTTCAGCAAGCCTCTGGTCACAATAGTTTCTTTCACTGGTCAATGCATAAGCTGTTTTATGTGTGCTTTGGTCTAGTGATACCTTATTTAGTGTATCCATTGATTCATTAGTGTTGGACTTCTAGCCAGCAGTGTGTCTTCTAATTTACGTCTGGAGAAGCTTATCTACTCCACATACATTTTTACCACCTTCTTGTGCTTAGGAACATAATACAGCACACTGGCATTACTCTTGGGGATCATTTAAAATAATGAGATTATCAACAGCACCAAGAATGTGAAAAACAGCAGTAAATGGGTCTGGGAATGGATGCATGTTTAGCATATGAGAGCTGAACTAAAAAGGCAATCTCATTTTATTCAAACTCAGTAGGAAACCAGATATTAGGAAACTATAATCATCTTTTACCATTTTGCGAGTGACCATGAAGATGCCATGAGTATTGATTTTCCTCTCACACATTATTTTAGTGGTTTAACAAATTTGTAAATGTGGAATCCACAAATAACGAGGTCGATTGTATGTATAAGCTGCAGATAAATTTCAAAATGTATAAATGCCTAAATACTGTAACTTCTTCAGTTGAGAAGTGAATGATACTATTACTAGTATCAGTTTATGGAAAATATGAGTTTAAATAATACTTTCATATAAAAAGAGTAAGGGAAATAAATACTTATAGCTCACACATGAATGATAGCTTTCTATACCTTTTTGCATATTTTAACTGGGAGAGGTGGTTTGTTTTAGAATAGCAAATAAACAGCTGGTACAGCAAGCAAAACCATGTGGGTTGTAGGAAGCTTGTTCCTAATATTAACAAATTCTTTGGCCACATTCTCATAATAATCCATATATAATTACAGAGGTCAGCAAGAGAAATAAACTGAGCAGTTTAGATGATGTCATCTTGCTCAATGTTTCACAGCTTACATTTAAAAGTCTATCAGGGCATCATCGCAATTACTGAGTACATTGATTGAATAAATATGAAGCTGCCAAGGCATTCACAGGCTTGAGAACTAATATACAAGTAGCCAGGACAACGTCACTGCGATTCACTGACATAAATATTCTTTTTAATTTTCAAACAATAAAAAATCATGGAAACTAAAACTCATTGTGGCATGGTTGACAAGAAATATAATATGTTCTCCATCTTAAAAATAAAAGCTGTGATGAATAGCTCTAGATGTCTAAATGAAAGTTTCGAACTTAGTCTTTAACATGTTTTCTTCTATAATTTAAGTAATATATAATTGCTAGAACCATGCTCCTGTTAGAAATACAGGCTCAGTTCATTTCTTATGGCATTTCACAAGAATAATCATAAATGAAAATATACAAATTCAGTTCCAGCAAGACTACATCATATTTTCTGTCAAACTTTAAGTAGACTGCTTGTAAGTGTGAAGTTCCTATATAATTAGCTCACATAATGCACTGGTTAACAAATAGGGTTTTTTCCCTCATCTCCATCAGATAAATTTCCACCTTATAGTAGATACAGGTAAGGAGCCCTTGTAAAATATTTGCTTTCAGATCTGAAGTTTAAAGCAATAAATATTCTTGCTCTCCAAGGAAACTCCAAAATGTCTGAAAATATTTCAGTCACAGAAATCCAAGCAGCCAGAATGGTATTTTTTTTTGTAAATATGTAAATTAGCCTACGTGCTTGACTTTGCTTTGGAAGTAAGATGTATAATGCTTTAGTTCTTAAGAATTAGAATTTGGATGAACCTATTTTTTTCTTAGGAAAGTGTGGAAATATAAATCTTCCTGCTTTAGAGGAAGAAAAGACTCACTAATATCTTTAAAATACTTCTGAATGTATTGCTTATAGATGGGCATCACAGAGTAATGAGCTTGTATCCTTTGGAAAGGGACAGTGTGTGACCCTGAGAAGCAACTGGCCCCACCCAGTCCAGGCTTGGCATCTTATTCTTATTCATCTCCCTGATTCCATTCCTCTTGTGGCATATTTCCTATGGATTGCTCCTAGATTCCTCCTTTTCTCTGTTCACTTTTTCTCTGGGTGGGGCTCTCATTTTCGAGCTCACTTTGGCATCCTTTTTCAGGCTCCAGCTAAAAAGCCTGTGTCCTCTCATCTCAGCCTGTCCAAAATCCCACCATCCTTCCCTCTCGAGCCTCCTCCATTTTACTCTGAAGTCACTTTCTCAAATGTCTATGGCCTGCATGGTTTGACACAGAGTTGTAAATATGTTTCTGCTGTTATCTAACTTTTTGATCACAATATTGTTGCCCACAATTAGGTGGTGTGGGTCAGTATCATACTTTATCTTTTTCAGCTTGAAGAACTGCATCAGCTTCAGAAGTGATAAATTATTAACAATCTAGAGCACTCACTTTTTATCTCGTTAGGATAATATTATGTATAAAGTGATTTATACAGGAGTGTTGAAATATAACAAGGGAAACATTTAAATATCTACTAACATTTTAAGAAAATAAGTGAACAGAGAAGTCTATTTGATAATTACATATTCTTATAAATTGACATCATGAGTAGTTTACAGGGCTTCTTATCTGCCTACTCTTAAGTCTTGATCATTTGTGCCAGTGATAATGTGGGTGAATATGTGGGTCATTTGGCCCTTTCCTGTATTCTCAGTCTTATGCTGATAACTCTTCGAGTCTGACAGGCTCAGATGTCACAGCAATGCCAAGAGAGAGGCCATGTCAAGTACTCCCAGTTTCATTGTATTCCCAGCCTATCACAGATGAAAACTGTGCACACACGATGTCACATGCATAAGTATTCCTTCCACTATGGCCCATGGCTCATGTTTTCATCCTCAGTTGTACAAAATTACTCTCTAATATATTTATTTTCTTTGGAGTGTTAAGCAAAAGGAGCTGTTGCTGAAAGTTTAGTGAAAAATTAAACATACTCAAGAGACTTCCCACACTTTTGTGTTTTGGGATGTCATTCCTGCAATTAGATTTGTATTTTAATGTGAATCTCCAAGATCCTCAAGTTTACAAATAAATTTTATTTAATAACAACTTCAGTGTGAGCTTCCCCCAAAGGAACTTTGCAGAAAATAATTTTTAAAAAGACTAAGCTATAATTTTTGTATTGTGAATTCCAAACTGAGAAAGTGGTATTTATTCATGCTTCCCATTTATGGAAAAGAATTCTTGTTTTCTTGAACATGTCTGAATCTGAGGGCTGCCTCGTGTGTTATATAACCAAAGAACACTATTTGTGAATCTTTAGATTCAGATATGTTGTACTAAACCCTTTTTCTTAAAATATTTTTGTGGCATTCTTAATTGGTAGCACAATTTTCAGAATTAAGGAAGTGTGTTGAATGTCTTTGCAGATAATCCACATACTATATATGAATGTTTCCTAAAACTGTGGAAACCTGAGAGCTTAAAAAAGAGGCTGTGTTCCTTGGAGAGTTCGTTGGAGTTCTTTTACTCCACTAACTTATAAGAATCTTTCTTTTCTTGCCCGAATATGACAGTTAGTGTTAATTTAATGCATATAGATGAAATAGTGAATATGAAACAGCAAAATTGAGAGCCAAACAGGCCCCGGGCAAGATTCCCAGGCAGAGCATCTAGAATTTGAGCTCTCATTTGCAGGAAGGATCATTATTGTCCACCCTTACCCTGAAAGCTAAATGCATTTTATTCTGCAGATTGATGCATGTTTTGCCTTATAACAAGACCAGAGATTACTAAACTCATTTTCTCCTACAACACAAATCTGATCTAAAGTTCAGATTCTTCACAGAGAAAGTGAAAGGTATGCTGGCTGGCTGGTAACATCTTAGATACTGAAATCTAACTCAGAAGTATGGAGGAGCAAGAGAAGGATAAACACGTTCCAAACCATCTTCGTGACTTTGCCGCACGTATAAAAGATTCCACGAAGTTTCCCATTGGTGTTGACAGTAAAACAACTCCTAGCTGTGGTATAGGAACATAAACATCTCTAAATGGATGGTTACTGCATGTATTATACTTTGAAAACGTAAAAAAATCGTAATCCTAAAGTGCCAATTAGGGCAATTCTTCCATGAATGGCCCAAACATTATTACCCGACTCTTGACCTTAGTGGAAGGCCTGCTTAACATCAGCTGAACACCTATTTATTAGCTACTCAAGCATGCAGCCTCATATGATTTCCATATTTGTTGTTGCAGAATATACATGGGTAGAGCAATCTCAGTTCCCTTACCACGTTGCACAGTATGGAGGCAGTGTCAGACACGAGTACCTCACAAATGCACAATTTAAAGTTAAAACCTTAGACAATGAGTGTGTCTTGGTGTGGGTAGCTGTGAGGGGAGGAAGTGTAGTATGGGTTTCTGGGGTGAGACTGGCAGGATATCAAACCTCATTAAAAAAAAACACCCAAAACAATTATGAAAGCATTTATTAACTGAACACAACATCAGTTTTGCACTTCTAACTGTATGTTATATGTATGTTATTTGAGATAATCCATCTCCTTGATATTCTATTAAATCAGCTACTCATCTAACCAACTAGTAAAATTAGGAGTGGGTGGGGGAGGCTATGGCATTGACTAATTTTATCGTCCATTTGTTTTATATTATCTTCAAACTGTTCTCTTGTAATCTGATGATTCATGAGAGGAACCTAGTCATATATTGTTCAGATTTCTAAGTTCCACTGCCTAGAACTACATGCCTTTTGTTCATAAAGCACACGCACACACATGCACACAGACACACCAAAAATGGAGCACCTACGCACCTATCATATGCCAGGCACTTTCTTTCTTAGCTAAGTTACTGAGCATATAGCAGCTCATGAGATACTGCACTTGCCTTAAGAGATCTAGAAAAGCAATGTAGTCATTCTGAAAGAGGACTGAAATTTTTTAACAAATTATAAGACAACATTTAACAATGATTGTTAGAAAACACAGAAGTAACCTGGAAAACTAAGATTAGAGCAGAATACTCTCCCACCTCTGAACTCCTCATGATATTAGCCTTGGTTTCACATTTTCTGTGGAAAAGGGCAGTCATGTGATTAAACCCACTTCTTGAAGAACAGGGACACTCAGAGAGTGACATTCAGGAAAATGACTTTTCTTAAGTCCCTAAAGTTATTGAACAGGATGGGTAAGACATTTAAGAATGACCTCATTAGCATTCCTGCAACAATAACCAGTTCAAAAATGGAAGGAGGGGCTGCAGAGTTAGCTCAGTAGCACAAGCACCTGCCTAGCAAATGCAAGATGGTGAGTTCAATCCCTGGTACCAAAAAAAAAAAAAAAAAAAAAAAAAAATGAAGGAAACAGGAAAGCCATTCTGACCAGGCCTTTCCATTATTGCTGTATGTTAGAATCATCTGGAGGAGCAGTTAAGATATAACCATGTCCAGGCTTCATCTACAGATGAAAGCAAATTGGAATTCCCGCAAGTGAGGCCTAGGTCAGTGGTAGTAAAACCTTTAGAGCTTTTAATGACACGAACAGTTCACTGTGGTATGTGTGTGCCATACATTCTCTACCACTGATGTAGGTATTGACATTGAAAAAACAGCTTCACGCGTATGTACAGTCACAGTTTAGATCTGTTCTTGGTTAACCCTCACTCAGCTTGAAGCCTAGAAAACTGAGATCCACAAACGTACATGATGCGCTGAAGCCCTAGCCAGAACTTGGCTGCTGAAGTCCAGACATCACACTACCACAGTCTAGGGTGCTTAGTGCTCCCAAAACCTGTTCCGATGCTGGCTGACTTCTGAGGAACTTTGGGGCGGTCTACTATGATTAACTCATCTATACAGTTAGAATGTTCAATATAAGTCAGCGACCTCTCTAATATGACACAAGCCACATCTGGGCAGGAGTGGGGAAACCAGAGTTTCAGTACTTCATTCTGATGCCCTCCCCTGTTTCGACCACAGCATTTCAATTCAAATCTTTTGGATATATTGGCATCCAGGCAAGATTTCAGGTCAAGAAGAAAGCTAAGCAGGAGCTTCAAAAGCACCCACTAAAACCTTTCCGTAAGTTATGACTACACAGCATGAGTTCTTGTTTTGATATTGTTTAAATTATACATCCTACTGTGAAATTCAAGAATTTATGCATAAATGAGGTTAGACATTGAAGGCAATTTATTTATAATGTTGCTATAGGATTTTAGTTCTGGTTTGGATCATTTTTTGATGAATGACTTGCTGTGTGGCTTTCAGCATATTTTTGGGCCCTCATACACTTAATATATAAAATAATGAGATATCACTGAGTTGTTCTAAGAGTTTTTGCATAACATCTTTAGGCAACATAGTCTTAGAAGCACCATTATTATGTTACTTTGGTGTGTCACTGTTTCCAAAGTACAAAATGCAAAAGAATTCAGTTTTGGAATTGTTAACATATGAGACATTATTCAGGGATTGGATCTTAATTCTTTCTGTTTCTACCCGCACCATTTTACAGGTAACTCAGTCAATATAAGGTGGATTAAATCACCTATAATGTACATCCTCTTCTTGCTACTAGAAATGCAAAGTTTCTACTTGTATCTTTAATAGATTAGAGTAAGCGTGCATTTTGGCAGTGCTCAAAGCAATTAAAAAATGATTTAAAAGGCAAAAGAACAAAATTACCAGAGATGAAATACATAAAGTAACCTAGTTGTTCAATTTTTTATTTAATCAAAAGCCTGAATTTGACTTTTTAAAATTAACTTTAAAGAAGTATAATCTGAACAATTCAGAAAGACTTTGGATGATTAATTCATGGTTTGTCATGTTTATGTATCCAATTTAAATTTAAATTTCACAATTACTCAGACTACACAATGATAAGAATGGAGCAGTAAGGTCATTTTAGGAAGAATGGTTGTGAGTGATTATACTAACTGCTAAAATAAAGGGATGAAAAATCATGGAACAGTTGCCTGTGAAAATAACCTAAACTAGTGTTTAGATCTGCCCTAGTACTCAACTCACTGCCAAATTTCCATGATGCTACTAAGTTAGCTGCCTTTGAAGAACTCTGCCAAGAGACTTCTCCTATCTGGAGGAAAAAAACAAAGGGAGACCTTTTCCATGAGCTAAGAACAAATTTCAAGTTAACAGGGTCCAGATAATAAGGTAGTAATAGTTGACAAGGCTGGTAAACTGTCTGAGCTTGTGAGCTTGCACACATGGGCACCCATATACACATGTACAGAGCAATGGCCCGGGATATTGTCATGTTCAGTCCAGAGAATTGGCTTTCTTTTTCAAGCATCATGTGCTCATTTTCAACAGATGTCAGATACAATTTTATCACACAGATGGAATCACCATTTAAGTCTACTCACTATGCCAAGTCTCTTTGAGAAGGGCTGCATATCTAGAAAAGCACATTTTAGAGCTATATTATGCTTTCAGCTTAAATTCCTGGCACCCTAGATGAGAGAGTGACATTTTATAATCAATGAGAAAGAGGGACAAGTGATGGTTTTGATTAGCATGCACACATGCACACATAGACACACACACACATACACACACACACACACAGACACAGAAAGGGACAGACACTGATAAATATTCTGAGAATACAATTATACACTGTTAATTCCTTATCTACAAAAGTATAACTGCATGCAGAGATGATGCCTTAGCTATGTCAAATGATTTTCCTGCACCATCAGTTTGTATTTATTTTTACTCATTCTTGTCCCTCCAGGCTACCAAGCCTCTGGTTCCCGCTTCTTATCCCTAATTCATACAATTTTTCTTCTCACAGAATGGTAGTCATACAGGTCTCATGTGACAACTTGATTTCTCAGATGGCACTTTTTAAAACAGATCTGCAGTTGGAACCAGAAGCTTGGCATTGTCTTTGTGAATCTTGTGCTGTGTGACAGATAAGGAAGCTGGATTAAGTATCTGAAGATGAACTCAAAGATGTTATATTCTTACTGGGTTGTACTGAGATCTGCCAAAGAAAAACTGTAAGGTTGCCAAGGAATTTGAGCTCAGAAGGCAGGAGCCTTTTGTTGATTCAGCTTTCGCTGTTGTGTTTTAGTGGGTGGTTGATTGAAATCTTTTAAGTCACCCCAGGAAAACATTTGGGGTCTAGAAAAATGAGGTAAAGAGTAATGACCGTGGGAAAAATATTATCTAGGCTGTTTCCTCCTAACGTCCATTTTGTCACCATTTACTTCCCTTTATTTTCCTTACTTTTTTCTCCATTTAAATTTTTGTTTTGTTTTGGGTGGATAACACATTCTTAAACTTGAAAAAAATCACACTCTATAATCTATTTACATTGAAGAAGTCTCACATCACTCTTTCTATCTTGCTCCTGTCCCCACAGGTATCTGATACAGTCCTAGTCCTCTGGGTGTTTCTTGAAGCAGGCACAAGCAAGCAAGATTTCAGTTCCAAGAAGGCACATGCATGGAAGGTTGTGAAGGGGCAGTGCAGAGGGGATGAGGGATTGGCCCCTCACAGGAGGTTTTACTCTATGATGAATGGGTGGGACCGAAGTGACAAGTGACTCATTCGATTGGAAGGTAGATTTAATTGCAATAAAGTTTTGTCATATTATTATCAGGAGCTAAGTTAGGTAAAAATTTACATACAGTCAGAGAGGGATTGGGCTTTCAGGAAGAATGGAAAAAAGAATTCAGTGAAAAAGACAACAGACTTGTGGCTGAAGGTGCATCTGAAGAAGGCAAGTTCATGCTAAAGTCACATTAGCCAAATTTGCATACTTTGCTAAGAGATAAGCAGAACTGGAGACTATACTGTAATTGGTACCCCCCAGTCCATTAAGACAAGATATGCATCAGACACCTGGGGGGGGGGTGAGCAGAGCCCCTGGAACCATCCCTTCCTAAAATGTTCCCATTTTAGGAGTCATACATAAGCCAAGGTCAACGATGTCAGCTATAGATCTTTCCTATGTGCCCTGCTTTCCTATTAGACCAAATTACCCAAGTTATCTTACTGGTTGATTATAGTTTCACCCATGTTATACCCATACTGTGACTTTACTTTAAGTCCATTCTTGACAAAGGGCCTCGATGGCAACCTACTTTCAGGACCCTTCCTATCTCTCAGGAGCTGCATCTTAATAAACCTTCCCTACTTTTAACCTACTTTGTCCTTTGGAACTCATTCTTTGATTTCATGCAACATGGATTTGGCATGTATGACATCTAGCAGCTTGAGAGTTACATTTTTCTCTCCTGTATTAATATTTAAATATTTTATGATTTGTTGATATTGTTTCCTACAATATGAAAAAAACAGTAACTAAAAATGTACAGGAGTCCAATATAAATGGCCTTGGTCATATTTAGTTAATTTGAGAAATGAAGGATGAATTACTAGCTCTTATTCTGAAACTAGAAAGGTCTTACGATTCACAATTTTGCCAACTGAAATTGTTATTCTTAAATGAAAAATACTGGTTTATACCCAGCTGGCTGTAAGTCAGGCTGAAAAATGGGAAAATGAGAAATTGGGAAGGTGTTATTTAAACAAAATTTTTATACAGATAATGTATATCTTCACTGGATAAAATGTGTGCCAGGAGAAATTCTCATTATGTAAGCTTCATCACTGTACTGTAAGATCTGTAGGAGTAGGGGCCAAGTTTATCTCAAGTAATTGGTGTCATCTAGAGAACAGCACTATGCCCAGCACACTCAAGGACTAATTGCTGAATAGATGGAAGAATGGAAAAAGCCCACTGGAAAGTTCTCAGTAAGCTTTTAATGAACTCAGGAGCACATTGTTGGGTCCACAGAAGAAACATGAACAGAAGAACAGAGCAGATTCCTGTTTCAGTAATCTATATCTAGTGTACATATCCCATAAATGTATGACTTTTCTCTTAAACAAAAAGTGGGCTATTTAAAGCATAAAAAGTTCCCAGTTAAGAAATGGTTTTGGCAGGGTAACAAGAGAGGGAGTGAATGGAAGGGAAGATTCTTAACAAAGATTTTCAAGAGCTTTGCTACTTAGAAAATGACTGAGAAGGATGCAGTTGCTATCAAAGACAAGGAATTTCCAAGAAGGTAGAATCTGGTAATTTAGCTGTGAATTTCATATCTCAACTCATTTGAAGCTGAGAACTAAGTTACAAAATTACTTAGGTTTAAGATTCAGCATTGGTATAGGGAGCTGAAATGCTTTGAGAAGTTTCCCATTTTTCTTAAGGTGGTGGTTTCATGCCATTATTAAAGGCATTTTCTTCCTATAATTTTGGGGTGATTTTTAAAACAGTTGAAAGATCTGTATCTTTTAGGGTACTATGGTCTAGAAGGAACAGTTATGGACTGAGCTTGTGTGTGTGTGTGTGTGTGCGTGTGTGTGTGCGCACGCGCATGTGTACATGAGGGGTCCGGGAAACTGAGCTGAGTGCCTTGGCACTGACCTACAGCCCCAGATTTATGTATGTATTTATTTAGAGATAGCATCTCCGTATTGCTAAATGTGCTGTTAGACTTTGAAAGTGGCTCTTTTACCTGAAAAATCACCTATACTTATTCAACAATACTTCTCTAATTTCATTAAATCATTCTTTTCTTCATTTCATGATCACCCTTTTTTACCTTCAATTTCAGAAGCTTATATATTTTCCCCTATGTGCAAACTGCCCTTAAATAATGACCTCAGTACCAGGAAGAAACACTATCCTTTCATATCTAGCTAGTGTTATCAATAAACAAAACTACAATGTCTTTCATTTTATTTGGTGGAATGTAAATTACATCTTCCATCTAATACTTTCAATCTGTCCTTTAATTTAATGGATAAAATATGAAGTTCTAAAACTATGCAAGTATATTACACTATATTCTTCAGGAAGGAAATCAGTTTTGCCATGAGCTAAAATTAAACGTCATTTTTCCTTTGTTCTAGGTATATAACATTCATCTCAAAAAAGCATTTGTTCTCTGGGGTGCTCTATGAGAAACAGCTGTTGATTAGACTATGATAAAATCACTATCACTAAATAAAATCTAGGCATAGATATATACTTTTATAATTACCTCTCTTAGAGGAGGTTTCCATAGTAGAAGGCTATAATATTAAATTAAAAGGAGAATTTTAGTTTGGAGAAGATGAGCTGGGAAGAATAAGAGAGATGAAAATTCTGATCATTGGGCAAATATCCTCACTCTTGCTCCATGTTTAAACACTTCCTTTGCATATGAAAATATACAAGTTCTCAGTGCTGATTGTTCAGGATTTGGGAAGGAGCAGAGGAACAGGATATAAGGCTCACAGTTTCTGAAACGCAATTAGCACTGTCAGACCTAAGCAGCAACAACAGAAAAGGCTAGACAGGATTGTTTTAAAGACTTGGAACCCAGTATGTAACCTAATCATAAACAGCAACTTGATTTGACACAAACTTTTACATTGCTCAGAAAGTTATATCTGGGTGATTAGTCCTTCTGACATCACAGCAGGTAGAAAAAGTCATCATTAGGGTTTCTCCCTTCCATGACATGGCCCTCTTCCAAGTGAAAAAATCCTATCTTTAGAATTCAAGACCACACTGGATTGAATTGATCTACTCCCTCATGCTTGGAACCCTGCTGTCCTCAGCTTCCCTGGTTCACTCACAGAGCTATGGACTGACTGCCTTCCCTGGTGTGGTTCTAGCTGTAGCAGGAGTAAGGTCTTAGTGGTCACTGTCACCAGGTGAGCACAGGGTACAGCAGCTGGCTCCTGCCACTTGAGACAGTGACACAGCTGAGTTCCTCTGCTGTGGCCTGTTGTGCCTATAACTCATGAATAGAGACAGAAGGTTGGGTTTTTACCAACTGGTTGAGCTTGTCTTTCATACATGACACAAGTTGGCAATGATCGGTGGGAACTTTCTGCCTGATTTTAGACAAGGATTTTAATTTTCCATTTGGTGAAGCATTAGCCTCATCAGCTCCATTCAGTGACTTCAGACTGTATCCCAGCTCCAGATAAGTGATGCAGAGAAGAGGATGCTGAAGTCCTGGGAGACAGATAATCTTTTAATCGGGTTGTTTACCAAGATTGGCTGCTACTAGCATGCCATAAAGAAATTATATTGAATATTCCACCAGTTATTTCCACAACTATTCTCAAGACTGATTTTAGACAGGCAATAAGAGGTCAAATTTCTACTGAACTTAGCTCGTACAGTTCTTAGTTTTGTGTAGCTATTTTTGATTTTCAATGATGTGACTTTCCAGGATCCTGCTGAACAAAAGAGACAAAAGAAATTCCTGTGATATTCTTATACAATTCCACTGTTGAAAGAATATATGCAAATTTCTTGCATTTCTTTTGGGAATTTGAAAAGGGTAGAGAATTTTGCATAAAAGGGTAGAGAATTTTGAATAAAAAATTTTGCATAAAGGTTAAGGGGGAAAAAGACAGAGGGAGGTGAATAAAAATAAAAATTGAAAAAAAAAATCACTTGGAGCTTTGTAAAAGAAAAAGATTGCCCTACAGAGTTTTCACTACAAACAACCTGAGAGGCTAGTGTTTTTTGAAAAAAAAAATAGAACTTGTTCTTGTCTTATAAACATAGCATTAAATTTATAGCTAACTTCAAAACAAATTTAGTCTACTGGGGGATTTGGAAGGGTAAAGTGAATATCACTGCCCTTGTTTCCTTGGTAACAAGGTAGCAGGGAGATATTTCTAGTAAAAAGTTTGAAGAATAGTAAAAAGAATGATTTATTAATCACTGTAGACAAGTGCACATCATGTTGAGCAAAAGCACCAAAAGTGAATATGACCATATACTGATCTGTGGTTTATGTGAAAATGGGTGTAATATGAATTTTAAAGCAATATCAATCTAGTTAATTTAATAGCTTGTATTATTAACATTATAGTATGAATATGGAACAGAAACTCAGACAGCTTTCATTGACTGATGCTGCCGTTTCACAATCTATTTTAAAGAAATGAGAGAGACACAAAAGGACAAAGATATTTACAGCTGTCCTTGTCAGTCACTGTTCCCGGAGGCTCTGTTCCAACATGGTGGATCCAAGTGTCCTGCTCACTTTACATGGTCGGAAATGTTCTTTGCCACATGTAATTCTCTTTTGTACCCTTTGGCTCCAGACCAGGAAAACTGAGTGTCACAATATCTTGAAAAGAGGAAATAATACTTCCACTATTTGTATTTCCTATGACACAGCACAGGAAGATGACTCAGATAATGTGGAGAATTAATGATAATTGTTGTCAGTCTTAATCATGCATCTGAAAAGGCTAAAGATCTTATATCTGGGTTTTACTTTAATTTTAAAAAGTTGAAAGTAAGCGTTCCTTTCTAGTTTTCGTGAATGAGCATAAGTAAATGTGAACATTGCCAAGTGAAATTACACTATTCTAACTTTTGATCCAATAATGTAAGCAGAAAAATGTAGGAACATACGTTAAAGAAAATTTTTTCTTTTTTCTTTTTGGTAAGAGAGAAGAGACTTGAAGAAGACACTAGATACATATTTGTTGGTTGTCTAAAATTCCTTGGTCCACAGATCTGCTAGCGTCATCTTCTATTGAATTAGAAGGAAATATTGTTGTAGAGATTGATTATAAAATAGTCATATAAAATCATCATCTTTTCATAAATATCAAGATTTCCTAGGCTTTCCCTCAAATCTATTTAAAGAGAACGAAAATGAACTGTTGGCACACATAAGTCTATTAGGATGCCAAATACTGAAATACAGAAAACATCTTCAGGAAATATTTGTACAAAATACAAAAAAATGTATTTCATGGGGATAGCTTTAAGTACATGAAGACAGTATCAAAACAATCTCCATTTATTTTTCCCCTAGGACATGCCTTAAGATAAAAAATCAACACTGATCCTAAATCTATTAAATAGAAAAAGGAACTGTCCAGTTGAAAAGAGAAAGGAAGCTGAACCCCAATAAGATGATTTCTGGGTTAATCAGAGTAGTGACTAGGTGCTTACTCTGCATGTGACATCAGCCAGAAGACACGGAACAAGTCGTTCTCCTGAGTCCTCACCATGAACTACAGTAAGGACAGGGCAGTTGAACTTGTGAGTCAGCTGATATAAAAAATGTCTTGGTCTTTTGTAAAGCCAGTATCTGTTTACTATTTAATAAGAATAACCCCATGGAGCTTTAACAAATTTATGACAAATTTGTAACATTATCAATCAAAGTTCAGACCAGCAATTACTTTAAAATTATTTAACTATCAAGAAATTTGATCCTGAGTTGTTACAGAAGGTTGTATTTAAACTGACATGGTGCACCTTTATATTTTATTTTATTGTGTTTTTTTCTTCTGTTCTGGGAAAGCCCCACCATGTTAATCACTCTTCATAATATGTATAATTAGATCCATAAGACTTTCATAGTATTATTTTAAATGATTGTTTATGATTTTATTGTTTCTATATTGTACAGAAGCCAAAGTTCAGGTGAGTATATTTGACTGTATAACAAAATGAGCTATAAACTATGTCCATGTCTCTTATCTATGAAGCATTCCAAATAGACATGATCTCTTTGGTTGCAATAAATGATCTCAATACTTAATATTTGCCAGAATAAATAGAGAGAGGTATTGAGAGGAAGACTATAGATAACATACATCACTTTTTTTTTTGCTTTTAAAATTCAGAAAGATAAATGTGAATTTTCTGAATATGAAGTGGTCAATCATATCCATTAAGATTTTATACCAAAAGTGAGAAACACTTTAACACTTTCTTTTTTCATTAGAGACATCCTAGTGCCTTTTCATAGTCCAGGTCATTAGGTAAAAGGATACTTAACCCCTCTACTTTAGTAAAAATGATCATGCTCTATTATGTAAGCATAGTATTTTGTGTTGTGTTTAGCAGTCCAAACCTTGCCCTTCCTCTATAAAGCATAGTTTATAATAAATATTTTTTCATGTTGATAACTTCAGATACTCCAAACTTTCCTTCTTAGCATCATAAGAACAAATTAAAGACTGCTTGGTTGCAGGTTTGTGGTATGGAGCAGTATCTTTTTCATGTTTAAAGCTCAGGAGAAACAGCATGTGAAGTGAAGCATATATATTAGCTTTGACATGAGGAAACAAATTTTTGCCTTTTTTTCTGTAAATATCATTTTAAAATATTAGCCATAAAAACCTGCAGACAATAATCTTTCAGCTCATTCATACCCTTACAGTTAATATAGAGGTTCAAAGGCCATTATGATGCTAGTCCGGTGCTGGAAATAATAGCTAAAGTAATCACTGACAGAGAACTGAAAGGTTGGAGCTTAAGAATATGAAATGCTGTGAAATTCTGCCTAACTGGAAGATCATCGGACTCAGAGTGGGAATGGTTACACATTGTGTTATAGAGCTCTATGCACGTCTTAGCTTGGTGCCTCATTTCATACAGGCAAAGTGAGACCAAGGAATCCACCTCTCCCTTATCTCCTAAGTGAGCAAATATACTAGAAACTACCCTGAGATTTCCATGTAGAAGTTCTTTTATAGTCAAGATATAATTAAGAGCAAGATTGAGAACTTTATTCACAAGCCCATATTTATTTCCTTAATCTTCCTTGCTTTTCCCATTAGATTTAACAGGAGTTCAGGTAGGGAAGAAACAAATTTGACTTCTTAGAAAGGATAGTTAAATTCAGGGGGGAGGAAGGAAAAAGAATGAAGCTTTGTTATGTACATATGCCAACAATCACTATGTAATACAAATAAGCATGAGTAACAATAAAAATTTCAATAATGAATCAAGCTTGTACAAGACTATTTACAGACACCTGATTTTCTCTACTTTTCCTACAAATAAATGCATAGATTTTCCTTATCAGCACATAAAAATGAAGCACTTCAATAGAAGTTAATGGCTCATGGCCTCTTAAACAAGCAGTAAAGCTTGCTTGTATCTTACTTATGTCTGTCAGTCCAAACCTTGCTCTTCTAGGAGTTATGGTGTGCAATAACTATTATTTGATGATGACGACGATGATGATGATGACTACAAAAGGCTAATAAAATGAATGGGGAAAGGTGCGAATGTTAACTACATCAATAATTTTTATTCCTTTTAATGGAGTCATCAAGCAATTTGTGAAAAATGCACCACTTTGCCTCAGACATATAACTGATTAAAGCTGTTTCAAATGGCTATTAATGCAATGATCTTTTGATGGATTACATGAATATCTATACAGAACATTCTCTGTGTAATATTGATGTGATATATGTGACAATAGGATGTGTAAAAAGGCTTTAAAACTATTTTCTCTTGAACAGTCTTCTAGTCATCTGCATGACTTTTGCTGGTGTGGGGTACTGTAATTTCATGGTAAGGATGTGATCTTTGAATACAGCTTGCTGGCTCTGTCATCTCAGTGAACTTCAGCCAGTTATGTGGTCTTCCTGAATCTTTATTTTCACTTGGTTAAATGAGAGTTAAATATATTTACTTCCAGAGTTATCATGAGAATTATATGAAATGAAATATGTTACATTTGTGAGAGGTCAACATACATAAGTTTCCTTTTTCCATTTTAATTAATCTCTTAAGAATAGATCACCAGAATTGCAGAATAAAGAAACTTGGAAATGTTAATTAGGTCGATATAATTATTTTACAGTGTATTCATGTATCAAAATATTACACTGTGCCCCTACCATTATATTTGTCAATTTAAAGTAAAATTTAAGTTTAAAAAATGTACTTTCTCAAAAGTGACTAGGTTCTTTTACAAACTCATTTTCTCTTCAAATAATAAAATAATTTTTAAAAATTTCTTAATACTTATATTTTTATAATGATGAGTTGTTTTTCCTTGTATACCCTCAGGACATAACCTGATATGAAATGCTTTCCCTAATAGAATTGTCTCACATGATATTGGTAATAGCAGGATATGAGCAATTTTTAAAAGCATGACCATGAGGAAACAAGATGGAGAGTCAAATTTGGGTCTCAGAAATGAGAACGTCTTAGCTCCTGTTTTATGACTGTTGACTTTTCTCTATGCACTCATGAAGAGAACTGGTGATTTGTGGGACAGCAAGTCCTGTGCCCTGGGGAAATGGGCTTAATGAAGGATGTCATCCTCAGAGACCATGGCTGGCCTCTTTTCTGTCCCTCAGCTGCTGGTCTGGGGGAGGTTTGCCCAGGGGGAGTGGGAGGGTCTTCAGCGGTGGCCTCTGAAGCTGTTCAGTAAAGCATTGGAAGAAAAGCCGGTGGCAGAGAAGATTGTGGACTAAGCAATGCAGCTCCATGCTAATATCTCAAGTGTTAGACAATGATATTTCAGTGATAATTATAACAGTATTTCCCAAGAATAAATGCTTCAGTTTGAATCAAGATAAGGACAAATCGATTCACTAGGAGGTAAACTCTGTGAAAGACAGGATCTTTTTTGTCTTGTTCTGTGCTGAATATCCATGAATATGTCCTGGAATGATGCCAGGAACATAGTTGATGCTTGGTAATTATGGGAAAATAAAAAATGTTTAAAAATTTACATTGATTGTTTCATATTCTGGTGTATGAAGTTAATAGAAACCAAAAACATATGATGGCTTTTGGTATTTGTTGACCCCAAGATGAATTTATGAAATCCATAAAACACAACAAAAGATGGTATAACAAAAAAATTAGTGGAAAATTAACATTCAATCCCAAAAGGAAGTCGTGTATAGTAAAATATGTATATCGTTTTTATAAGCCAGGTGAAATGAATGCTCATTGAATGCTTAATGGGATTATACAAAAGTCTAAGAAAAAGTGATTTAGGTCCATAATCTCATTAAACAACATCCCTGTATTAATGTGCACAGTTGGCTTTGTAGGCTATTGGTGAGGACTCACTCTGGGGCAAAACATGGTTTAAATTCAAGCTCTGGTATCTAGCTACTTCTAGGCAAGTTGTTTAGCCTTGTTTCCCAAGTTCTTTATGTGTAGAAAGGGGAAATAATAATTGCCTCACACAGCTGTGACATTTAAATGCATCATTGAACCAAGAATAGTACTGTACCGGGTACATAATATTTTCTCTCTCTGTTTCTCTCATTTTATCTCCTTCTCACAAGCTCACTTAGGAAAGAGCCTGACACAAAGGAGGTGCTATGTAAATACTAGCAACCATCATCATCATCATCATTACCACTGTCATCTCCATTTTACAGATGAAGAACTGGTTCCCAGAGGTAACTTGCCCAAGATCACATAGCTAGCAGGTATTTGAAACTAACTTCGGAATCTAGGTTGTCTAATTAGAGATTATATGGTTTACCTTTGGGCTACTGTGTCTCCCCAAACGAATATACTGAGAAGGTATTTATTTACCCTTAATAATGAGCTGCTCCTGGAATTTATTCAAGAATTTCCCAATGCTAATTTGACACTCCTTCACTAAAATATCAACTCAAAGATTTCTGATGAATAAGTACAGGTAGTTCTGAAGGTTATTAATAAATATATGCTATTATTAACCTAGTTGCCTGATTAATTTTAAGAGCCAAGGCACTAGAAAATGATTGCTATTTTCTGTCATTTAGCCTTCACAAAGTGTTAAAAATAAATCTCATCTCAGTGACACTAGCTTTCCTTTCATTTGACTCTATGCTAGTCTTTATGTTTAACTCTACCCTGGGGTGACAATACTCCAATAGCTGTAGTTTAGGGGGTGTTTATACACAAGTAAGGTTGGCATCAGAATTTTATGCTTTTGAAAAATGGTTTCAGGGCTGGGGATTTAGCTCAGTGGCATAAGCTCTTGCCTGGCAAGTGCGAGGTCGTGAGTTCGACCCCCAGTACCCCCCCCAAAAAGAAAAGAAAAACGGTTGCAACACACATTTCACTTTAAAAAATAATGCAGAAAAAACAGGTTTTATTAACAGTGCATACTATATTTAAATAGTAAATGAAGAAAAATTGTGTTTGTTTTAATATCACACTATTAGGTCAAATGAATGGTTTGTTCAAGAAAAGGATTCTTTTTTAAAGAATGATTAGTATTGGGCATACAGACCTGTAATCCCAGTATTCTGGGAGGCTGAGAAAGGGTAGCAGGTTTGAACCCCGCCTCCAGTCTGGGCAACGTAATGGCTTACTGAGACTGATCTCAAAATAAAAAATAAAAAAGGGGTAGAGATATAGCTCAATGCAAAGGCCCTGTATACTGGAAAAAAAAGATTAACTGATTTCCAAATTTCCCCTCTAACTCTCTGAGTAGTGAAACTTGGTAAGTGAAATCTAGCTGCACAGGCTAAATATACTGTACTATGAAGTGAAGAGACTGAAACTAGAAAAAACGACAACCATTTTCCTTGAAATTCGCTAAATAGGTTACTTTGGATATTGTGTAGATACAGGAGAAGGTTGAAGCGAACTTGTTTTGACCAGTCAGACCGGTTACTTTAGATGTACACACTGCCCACCTACGACAGACATTCTTCATTATCTGAGAGACCCCCAGAAACAGGTGACACCAAGGAAACAATCATTTTAAAGAAACCCTCATCAGTAGTTAGAAAGTTCAGTCTCATTTTTGAAGCATGAATTCTATATTCAAATTACTCTCAAGTCATCTGAAAAGTTGGAAGGTAATTAGCATGCTGAAAAGAGATTTTCTCTGCAACACAGTTATGATTTCTTTAACTCTTTTATCTGTCAATCTCTATTTTTTTAATCTGTAAATGTATTTTTTAGCTGGAAAGATTTGGGCAAATACAATAATATGTACCGATATCTCAGATGTCTACCTGACAGCTACAGAGCTGAGGTTTCAAGAATATTTCTACTTCAGATTTTTTTAGAATAAGCATGAAATCTTTGATGAACCTTTGGGTATGCCTGGGGGGCATAATTCTTGATAATTAGCACAAAGTTATGCTGAATAAAGAAATAGATTTAATTTTGATACTTCAGGTCAGTCAGTGAATAAGATTTATCTATTTTTAAAACGTGTGATTATATAAAGAGAATATTTAGAAATAATGTACTGCTTGGTTATTTGTAAGGCAAAACAACTTTTTGCTTGGTATTATTGTATTTTCCCCAAATCTTTCCAGTGAGGTCCTCTAGTGGTTATGTGGTTCCCTGAATTCCAGACATACACTTTAAGTGGCTGCTCAGACTCCAGACCCTTTGCAATCAGCTATCGGCCTGACAGAGAATGGCTTTCTCCTCAACTCACTTGCAAGCAGTGCTCCAGAGAGATGCCCTCATATATCAGTGTTCTGTCTGCATAGGATAATAACCCTCACTCAGTACTCACATGTTCATCGCTGATATAAACTGATCACCAACTTTCTGCTCCATTAGACTGTCAGAAAGTCAGCACTATGCTCATTTGTTCTCCGGTTTTATCCCCAGAATCCATAGGGAAAGGATAAGGAGGGAGGGACTATTTAATATTAGGGCACTTTATGAACTTCTCACATCAATGCCATGACAATCTGATGGAACAGGGATTTTGAACCTGCTCAGTAAGACCCTATCCACTGCCACTGCCCTTCCTTTCCTTCTACATTTTCTTTGCTTATCTAAAACTTCTTTTCTTTGTGGCTTAGTATTATTTTTCCCCCAAATCAACAGTGTTTACTATGTGTCAGGCATTTTTCTAAATACTTGTGCTGCCTTCTTTAATCCTTAAAATAATCTTACTGTTGTCATTTTACTGGTAGGCAATGCTAAGGCTTCAGTTCATAGAGCTAGCATGTCAGAAGCCAGGATTCCAGTCCAAGTGAGCGCCTCTTCAGAAAATAAACACTTGATTGAGTAAACAAGTGATTCCTTTGAGTCATCTTGTTATTCTGACTCAACTGGTGTACCAGGACGCAGACACTGATGCCGTCCCTGTCTCCGTGCTGACAGAGCTGATAAGCATCCCAGAATTCTGGTGACACCTACTCTGCTCTGCTGCAAGCCTGGAGACTATGCCACCAGTCACTGTGCCTGACTGCTCCACCTCCAGCTGACAAGATTTAGGTCAGATTGGATGACACCCATTTATGTATGAAAAGGAATAGCAGAGCTAGGCAAAAACATCCTACTGAAATTTCAGTGATTTGACTGAAATGATAACCATCTCAATAATAATGTAGAAATACTTCAGCATGCTAAAATCTTTCTTCTGGTTGCCATGGTTGAATTATTAAGTTCTGTTTTTTTGAGGGGAGGGACAGTCAGCCCCATTTGGCTCTGTTTCAAATTTATACTTTTCGCTGTGGAACTAAGGGCTGACTTTTGGGTATGATTAAGAGTATCAGAGAAATTCGAAGCTTTGAAGGTCATGAATCCAACATCCTCATTTTAAATGAGACAAAGGTAAGATCCAGAAAACAATGAATATTTCTTTCTAACCTTAAAGTGATGCAGAGAATATGGCTCTAGAGAGAGAATAACATCTTTCATGTGCTGCCTTCCTGTTTAGTTACAAAACCGGGAGGACCAGGCAGTAAGTGACTGTTGCTGTCATGCTTTCTGTCCATTTTCACCTTTTACTCATCTTTCCCAAAAGTGAATACGAAGAAATTTGCCCTCCCTTTGCTAAGAGAACACGTGCCCATAGGGTATCCAGGAACGGTATCCAGGGGTTCAGTCAGAGATGTGATCTGATCTTCCATGCCTGGCTCAAGTTAAAAAGACAATAATGCCTCGTAAATATTTGTGGACTGCAGAAGGAATGCATAAAGGAACCAGTGGGGAGCACATATAGTTTGCCTCTCATCTGAGGTTGGAAGAAAATAATATAAGAGAGGCAGACACTCGGTGGACAGATGTGTCCTGAAGGAGGAACTGTCTGTAAGTTGAGAAAGCAGTTGCGGGTCTAAGGATTAAAAGTGTAACAACTTCATGAAATGCAAGAAAGCTTGGAAGAGTTGACACCCACCATGGAGCCCAGAGCAAAGGTGTCCTTTACAGGGTTTCCCTAAGTGGCAAAAAAAAGTTTCTGGAGACAGCCAGTGTGGACTGGCTGTGCAGACTTTCCCTCCCACAGGAAGCAGAGATCCCGCAGTGGTGGAGCTGCTGCCTCCACTCTGCCAGCACGTTCACCCTGCTTGGTGTGAGGATCTGGGAGCCCATCCAGCTGGTGTTCCTGAGCGGCTGGGGTCAGAGACAAGAGTGCCAGGCTTGGCTTTCCTCCTCTGCCCGCTTCCACCTGCTTTCCAAGCAGCACTGAGAACGCTTGATGCTCAAGCAACATCAAACCGACCACCCTAGCAACATTTCCAGACATGTCATGGCCTTTTTCAGTAAATATGGTCTCACACGTGCCACATTAGGTACAAGAATTGATGGGTTTTTGCAAATTGTATATAGTAGATGTCTCTGCAGAGTATGAATCTGTCCTGAATTTGCAACAATATTACTAATAGCAGTAGTATTTTAATGCTTAGTTTTTAAAAATTTTAATCATTTAAAGTTTTAATTATATACAACTGAAGACAAAAACATCCTTATTTCTTCAGCATATTGTTGTACTCTTTTGTTTCCATGTTAGTTTCACCAGTGATATGTTTGCAAACAGGAACAGTGACTTACTTTTTTTTTTAATTGTATCAGGGTATAATATAGACCACACAAAATTCACCTGTTTTCAATGTACAATTTTATAATTTTTACAAAGTTTTATGGAATCATAAAGTAATTACTATAATCTTATGTTAAATTGTTTTTATCAATTCAATTGAAAATGTTACACTCATTCGCTTTCAGGCAATTACTAATTTGTTTTCATTCCTGGTCATTTCCCAGTGGCTTGAGAAGTGCTTGGTACTTAGATGCACAATGAAAAGTTTATTAAACCAATATCTTAGTGAGCTGATTGGATACTAGAAATGCAGGATTTCCTGTTCATGAAATCTAACTTTTCATTTGTATGCCAAGTACTTTAATCTAGCATCATCTTATTTCATCAGAAATCTTTGAGGCGGTCAGGATGATGCTTTCCAAAAACAATAAAACAGATCTAGTAAAGTCGAGTAAGTATTTAAGTTTCACCTGGAAGAGCTAAAGCTCTGTCTTTTGACAATATAGCTAATATAACTCCACTATGGTCAAATTAAAATAATAAAATGCTGAGGAAATGTAAGGTCTACATCAGTATATATGGGCTTTTAAAAAACACATAATTTAAATAAAAACTGTCATTTTTAACTACAAATTTATTTGCTGCAGAGCGATAATTTTCTTTTCATTACTAGCAATTGAACCCAGTGTCTTGGGCAAGCTTGGCAAGATTCTACTACTGAGCAACATTCACAATGCTGTTCATTTATTTTGAGATGAGGTCTTGCTAAGCTACTCAGGCTGGCTGAAATTTGCCATCCTCCTGACTCAGCCTCTCAAATAGCTAGGATTACAGATGTGTTCCATTATTCTTGGAGTAAATCAAACCAAAACAAAGCAAAGCCAAATGACAACAACACTTTAAAATGAAGTTTAACATGCATAATAACTTAGAGAACTAAATAAACTTTTTAGGCTTTCTAGAGACACATGTGTTCTCATGTTAGTTGGCAAATTTAATAGCACATAAATTTCTGTGGACTGCTTTGTGTAGCAGGTTGCTTAATATCATCCTCTTTTTTGGGAGAGAATGCACAAGTCGGTATGTTTCACATAACCAAACTACTAGAAAAGGACTACCAAAAGGGTAAGAAAGAGCTTACTTTTTATTGAAAAATACTTTAACTTGATCTACAATGTCTTTTTTTGCAATGTGTGCTATATTTTACAGGCATACTGTTCTGTGGTGGAAGGAAATGTAACTTTCTTTTAACAGTGGTTCTGGTTCTCAAAGGCCTGGGAAGGTTGGTCACCCTGTCCCCAGGGCAAACTGTAGCTGCTTCAGTGAAAAGATGATATAGTTCCTTTTGTGACCCAACTTCAGTTAGCAGCTGAAGTTGTCCTCAACTCACAGAACAGAGCCGGGGAATTTCAAGTCCTATTCTCTTGAACATTCAAAAAGTTGAGGGGAGGTTAATTGTTAAAAATATTTAGGAGAAGATTCAACATGACTGAACAGAGAAGGAGCCATGTTGGGGTTGCTCAGAGAAAATCAAGTAAAAACACAGGTAGTAGAATAAAGGGAGGGACATACATCCTGTTGCCAACAGCAATCTGAAATAAGAGGCTCGTATATCCAACAGTGCATACACACATGACTTCGTAAAACAGATACTCCACAAAGCTGCTGGTGGGACTGCTGCCTGCGTGGAGAACAGAAACTGCCCTTGTGGGAAGTATCTAAAAAACTGATGGTCTGTAATAGTGTGGCTAAATCAAGCCACGCTGGATAGATTTTGGATATGAGGCCCCTCACCCCTTTTACCTTCTCCCACAAAGAGGACACCGTAGCCTGGCAGCCAATTTCACTGGCACACATAAAGGCGAGTGACTGTGATACTGCTCCCATACCAATGGGTTGCCAGTTCACTTATTTAATTTTTGTTGCACACCACAGTGGCTAAATGGAACCCTAGTGGCAACAAGGTTAGCGATCACAGCAGAGGTGGTTAAAGTAGTGAGTGGAACAGCACTACCTTTTCTGCACTGCAGCAGTGGCTTGAGAAAGGAGCGCAGATGCGTGGGAGCAGAGAGGAGGAGGTCAGCATCCTCTCCTCCCCTGGAGAGGACAGTGAAAGGGAACCAAGTACCCTGGGTTATCTCTGCAGCGGTGACAGCAAGCCCTCCTGTGACAAGCAGTGAGGATAGAGACATGAACAGAGGCTATGCAAGGACCGGGAAAAGCCAAATATACACGGGACTGGGAACAGCCCAAGGTTGTCTCTGTCTTAGGGCGCAACAGCAAGTGGGAGAGCAATGAAGTGACAAAACAGGGTAAGGAGATGTGGATGCACTAGCTCGGGACATACAGAAAGCTGCTGGCTGAAGTTTGGCCCCAGCCCCAACATCCAGAGGGGGTATCCATGATTAGCTCCATACCCAACACTGATCCTACCACAGACACAGGGGGTTTCCCACCACCATTTTGGGCTCTAAATTGGATCCTAACACAGAACTGTGGACAGCAGAGGAATTTTATTATTTTTTTCTTTTGTTTGCTTCATTTTTCTTCTTCTAACATATCCTTTCCTCTGTACTCAACTATCTTTCTAGATTTTTTGATATTTGTCATGTAAGTCAATACAGTCTCTAGTCTTTCTGGTTTGCTTCAGTATTCTTTTTGCTTTCTCCTTCATCCTCTCTCTGCTGTCCTCAGCTAGTTTTCCAAAGTTTGGACAATCATCCTTTGTCTTCTAGTCTTACTTCTACTATATTGCTCTTCATTTGTCCTTCTGTTCTGTCCCCTATCCCACTTAATGTCCCCTCTGCCCCCAACACATAGGATAAAATCACTCTACCTTGGGAAACTCATTTCTTACAAGTTCCTAGTTTATGTTGGATTTTGTTATGTAACTGTAGCTCTTGCCCTTATGGTTAAAGGTACCAAATTAATAGCTACCACAGTTAGTTTCTAGGATGTGCTTGGAGGTATTGTTATTGCTACTTTATAATTCTATTGTTATTGCTACTTTACAATTGTACTGCTTTAGCCAGCCTGTTATTACTGTTCTAATCAGTTGTTCTCTTTCCTATGACAAAACTATGATCACCTGGGGTCATAATTATCACCATCAGTACCATCATAATCATCACCCAGTACAAAAGAACTGAGCCAAATAGGTAGAAACTTCTCATCCCTAATAAATTGGGAAAGTAGGATCTTGGGACAGACACAAAGACCAAGAACCACCTACAATTAGAAGACATTTCTGAGAAATAGACACTGTAGGGAAGCCTCAATACTAGTGATAAAGCTATCTACCATAAGACATTTATAAGTATCACACAGAAAGGGGCTGGGGATTTAGCTCAGCAGCATAAGCGCCTGCCTTGCAAGCAGGCTAGTCATGAGTTCGATCCCTGGTACCGATTAAAAAAAAAAAAGTATCACACAGAAAACAAAATAAAGTAAAAAAAAAAAAAGAAAGAAAAGAAAGAAAATGACAAGATATCTCCGCAAAATGCAACCCCAGACCTACAGCCTGCCCAGAATGGGACAGGCTTCTGGGGACAGAATGTCCCCAGAAGGGGACAATGAGATAGAGGAAAATGGAAGTCATTCATCTGAATTTTCTGAAACGATAACAGCAGAAGTAAAAAAACAGATGAATGAGGGTATATATAAAATCAGACTAGAAATAATCAGGAAAAAAATAAATGATCAAAGTGAAGGACTTGCTCAGTAAATCTAGAGTAGATATGGATAAAAAAGTAGGGGAGCTTAGAAAAGTGCTGGAAACCATGAATACTCAACATAGGAAAGAAATGAAATCCATGAGACAGATTCAAACATATGTGGGAGATTAAAAATTCCATTGTAAATATACTCAGCTGATAGACCCAAGGCAAGGACAGACTATCAGTTCTAAAAGACAGGATTGCATTTAGCAACCATAAAAAGAAAAATATCTGATAAACAGCAAGGGGCCATGAAAAGTCTCTCCAACATCTGCAAGATATATATATATATATATATATATTTTTCTGTTTTTTTTTTTTTTTTGTGCTGGGGGTTGAACCCAACACTTCACATGCTGTAGCACATTCTGTGCTACCAAACTACACTACAGCCGCTTATCTGATTTTTAATTAAATCCACCTAACTCAATATAAATTCTATAACGAATATTTGTCTTTTGTCAAAACCTCTTTCTTTTCTCTTCCTCTCTACTTAAATTTTTACATGACATTCAATCCCTCTAGATGTTTTACTCATCTGAGAATTTGGAGAATTCCTTCTTCCAAATTTGTTACATTGTCATTATGCAAGCATATCTCCGTTCATGACTTGCTTCTCCATAAAGGCCCCCAGTTTTCTTTGTGTTTTTCAGGGTAGGAATTGAAACTGGGCTGGAACTGGAACTGAATCTGTGTCCAGGAAGCTGAGTATACAAAATTTCCAACCCATACAAACAGCGACTCGTGAACAAATAAAGACTCAAAAAAAATCAATTTTTACTGTAGTAATTTATAAAGAACCCTCCATTAAAAAGAAATTATCACCTTAAGCATTCAGTTAATTTTCAGAATTTAGATATATATATATATATATAATGATCAATCACATGTATCATAGGGAATTTGTACCTGCACATGAAATATCTTGATTCCTCTTTTTTTCCCATTCACATTTCCTCCTCTTAACCCTTCTTCTTTCTTATTTACAAAGCTTTGTTTATAGTTTTTCCTTTCCTCATTTTTTTCTTTTCCATTCCTTCCTTTCCTCTTTTCCCCAACCTAGTTCCTCTTTACTTTTGAACATTTTCTGCCTATTTCACAATACCTGTTATACAGTTTGGTGCTTATTTTCTCTTTCAGCTTCTCACTGCAGAGAAATAATGTGATAGTTACACACGCGCATCCAATGTATATCACATAAGGTTATGGTCTCAAGGTGCATTCATTTACCTAAAAATGTCTTAAGTTTATCCTTCTTTATGACTAGGTAGTACTTTATCTATTCATCAGTTGATGGGCATTTGGGCTGTCTCCAAGATTTAGCAATTACTTCTGTGCTGCTATAAACATGGATGTGCACCTGTCACTATCGTATGATGCTTTTAATTCTTTTGGGAAGATCTCAAGGAGGGGAGTAGCTGGGTCAAATGGGAACTCTAGTCTTAGTGTTTTGAGGAATCTTCGCGATGATTTCCACAGTAGTTACATCAGTCTACACTTGCATTAACAGGACTTTTTCTGCACAGCCCCACTAGCATTTATTATAGTTGATTTCTTGATAACAGGCATTCTTTCTGGAGTGACATGGAATCTTAGCATTGTTTTAATATTGAACATTTTTTCATATATTTATTTGCCTTTTATATATCTTCATCTGAGAAGGAAGTACTTATCTCAGATGTCCATTTTTGGATTGAGCCTTTGAATTTTGGATAGCTGATTTTTTTCAGTTCTTTATGTTCTAGACATTAGTTCTTTGTCTTAGAGACAACTAACTAAAATGTTTTCCCATTCTGTAACTTGTCTTTTCACTCTGTAGGTGATTTCTTTTGCTGGGCAAAAGCTTTTTCATAAAATGAGATCTCAGCTGTTGATTCTTTGCAGTATTTCCCATGCAGTCAGAGTTTTGTTCATGAAATATATATATATATATATATATATATATATACACACACACACACACACACACACACACACACACACATATGACTAAACTATCATTTGCTGTGGACTATCATTTGCTGTGGATATAATTTCCATTGTAAGAAGTTGTAAGAAGTTGGAAAAATGATGTATTTTTTCAGTTCCAGGCTTTGCACATACAGGTTGGGCAACATACTGAAATCTCATTAAAAGAAAGGAACAAAGGAAGAAGGGAAGAAAGAAGAAAGAAAGAAAGAAAGAAAGAAAGAAAGAAAGAAAGAAAGGAAAGAAAGAAAGACCTCCAATTCTGCAAGTGATTCATTTGAATAGCACATCTAATTCGGTTACCTTCAATTATTTTAGGAACACACCTCATGTGGATCTTTGAGTTAGATTTAATGTTAAAGCTAACATGTCCAATCTTGATTTCATTCATTTACTCTTTGAATTTATAGTAACCCTTTAGTGAGAATCTGCTATGAATCAGTGTCATGTTTTGAGACCGAAGTACAATAAGTCAGATGAACTCCCTGGCTTTGAGGAGCTCACATTTGTATGAGAAGGAAGGTCATGCACAAGAAAATGAACAAATGAGTAAGAATTTCTGATAGTGTCCTGACACATGTAGCAGGGAAAGTGAAAATGGGTAATGGCATAGACAGTAGCTGGGGAGGTTATGTTACACAGGATATTCCAGAAAATTCTTTTATGGAGAGGACATTCAAGTGAGACCTAAATGGAAAGGATGAGTCTAGGAGAAGTTAGGTGTGAAAGGTGTTCCACATGAAATGATCAGCCAGTACAAACATGGAAGCTGAGATAAACTTAACGAGCTTGAGGAATAGAGACCAGAGTGCCTGATAATTGGCGACAGAGACAGGAAAGTGGTAGAAAAACAGGAAGAAATGGTCAGTGAGCAGAACATGTATTTTTTAAAGGCTATGGTAAGGACTTGACATTTCACTTTGAAGTTAAAAAAAGCAAAAAAGAATTCAAAACAAAGTCTGATTTATGCTTCTTTTTCTTTTACTTTCTTCTTTTTTTCTTTTTTTGGAGGTACTGGGCGTTGAATTCAGAGGCTCCATACTGAGCTACATATACAATCTTTTTAAAATCGTTTTTGAGACAGATATTGTTAAATCACTAAGTTTCCCATGCTGAGCTAGAACTTACAAGCCTTCCTCAGCTTCCCAGAGTACAGGTATTACAGGTGTGCACACCATGCTCAGCTCTCTGATTTATGTTTCTATACAGTTCATTTGTCTGCTTTTTGGAGAGTGGATAATGGTAGCAAAGTAGAAGTGAGGAGCGGTTAATGTGCTTTTTCAATACTCCAGGCAAAATAGGAGAGCTTGTGATGGCGGTTTGGAGGCCCGCTCCAAGGATATGCTGATGGTCTGAATTTGAAGCAAGAAAAGGGAAGGATTGAGAGCCAGCAAAGATTGTATTCAGTATAAACCAACCAAGGGTAAGGACTCAGTTACCGATATAATGGAAAAGGAAAACCTGGGAGGATGATATCAATAATTCTGTTTGGATGAATCTAAGTTTCAGATGCCTCTGAGATACATAAGTGGAAATATCAAAGCAGTTTCTAGTCATATAGTTGGGACAATAGGTGCAAATCACCTAACCCAGCTAATTATTATTTGTTTGTACTGCATCTTTCAAGACAAAGTTCTGTAAAATCAAGGATAATGGAAGGCTTATAAAAACAATGAATAAGTGTGAGTGAAAAAGTAAACTGCAAAATTTTTAGAGCTATTGCTTTATTAGTAGAGCAGACATGGTCTCACTGTAATCACTTTAAGAAAGTAAGAGTCTGTAATACAAAGAGGAAAATTTTTATGCACTTTTTGAAGTATGTTGGCTATTTTTGTTTTAAATCTTAAAATTTAAGCCTAAAAGGTAGAATGCAGATAATAGTTCATTAGAGCTAATCTGCAACAATCAACTAGAATTAGAATTAGTTGCTTGTGACAGATTAATAATTGGCACTCAGAGCAAAGACCGAGCTAACAATGCATTCAGAGGCAAGGTGCAGATCTCTTCAAGAATAGTGTTCTGTCCTCATGTGCTCAATCCCGGGGTGATTGTGAGCACATGCTGATACCCGTCCTGTAACAAGTGCTCATGGGGTTCACCAGGAGCAAAGAGATGATCTTTGAAGTGCAGACTGAAATGTATCTGATATAGAGATAAAATATTCTGGCCAAGAAAGGATAATCTAATAGCTACCTTTGACTCTGAGCTATAGTTTTCATACCTCTTAAGGTAAAATCTTATTGCTCTTAAACTTTTTAAAATCTTAACATAGTAAATTATGCTCAAAATTCTTTCTAATCTGAGCATCTGAAGGCAATTTTTATTTAATACACTCTAAAATATATTGTCTTATTCATAATGCAGATTTTTCCTACTTGGTGCTTTATTGAGGAGAGATACGGGTAATTCTGACAAATAAATCATTTATCAGATGAGTTTCTTGATGCAATAATAATTTTAAAAGAAACTTATACAAACTCTCAAATTTTATATCTTATATAACTTGTTTAATGTAGGATATCAATACCTTTTAGGGCATTAGATATATAGGTTAGGGAACCCAAGAACCACAATGAAGTTATGAAAGACCAAAGACAGAAATTTGATAAGGAAAGAAAACAGTATTTTTGTACTGTCTTTAGTGTTCTTTTTAAAATGCAGGCCTATGTGAACACCTACTAAATGTGATTTTAAATTTAGTTTTTATTTTGCCAAAGTGATACATGCATATAATTGAGGCAGTCACATTGTTTCCTGCTCCCAAGTCAACTGCTTTCAGGACTAAAGTGAAAAAGAAAATATAAATGTTATGGTTGTTTGCTGCTTCTAGATTACTTACTATAGGCACTATCTGTTGGTTTCCCGTCAGGAAGATGTGGATGTTGCAAACATAAACATACCACACACACACACACACACACACACACACACACACACTCCATTTTTCAGTTCTCTCTCATAAATTGATGACATATTCTGAATAGGATGTATGTTCATTATTTGCATTATCAAGACCATATAATCAGTTGAGCCAAGTTGTGAGAAGCATGAAAGCTTACTGAGATGCCTGTGAGCTCCACAGGCTTCTGTGGCAGGCAATCTCCGGCAGCCTTTTCCCATATTCACTAGCTTTCCTCCACCCCCATCTCCTGCCATCCCCAGCCTTGTTTCTATGGAGTCAGGTCTTTTTCTTGAGCTGCAGAGATTTCTTAGGATTCTCAGTGTCCAGGTGGTATAATCCACTTGGTCAGTGTTATGGGAACCGCTGTGGGAGAGCTTACCTGTCATGTGTCAACTCTCACTTTACCTGCCTTTTATGGGTATTCTTCGCTCATCTGTTCTGGGTTCCACGGTCTGGAAGGTCTCTCTTTTCAGACCATGCACCTCCAATTTTGACCAGAGTATAGGTGGGTCAGTTACTTGGCCTTAAGGGTTGGGGAAGGACACTGGGGTCTAACTACCTCTAAACCAAACTTGCTAACTTTTTGGTTAAAGACTGTAATCATTTTCCCTTCCGCTGCCACCAGTTCTGAGCCCTTTGCTCCGCAGCGGCTTCCCCAGCTGCTGATTTAGGAGTTAACATTTTGGTTCTGCTAGGTCGGTTACCACTTGCCCATGTCTTTCAAGGTTGTTGCTTGTATTCTCTTATTTCCTTGTCCTAGTGATTTAGGTTTTTTTTTTTAACTTTACTTATTTTATTTGGGTTTCAGCAGGGAATCAGAGGCTAATGCCTTCCATTTACCATATTTATCCTGAAATATGATTCTTAACAAAAGTTATCAAAAGATATTTGAGAAAAATATAGGTTTCCATATGAGATATTCAAGTAGTAACTTATCACACTACATCGGTCAACATACTACAGATTTACGGCAACAAACTGATATAAAAAAACATTAGCTTTAATGAAATATAAGTCCTATTATTTTTAAAAAGTCATTTGTATGTGTCATCTATATCAACATGAACTTTAATATTTAAAGTGGCTATAAAAGAAATTAGGAGTGACACTTTGTGTATTTCTATACAAAGAATTTTTGACTTTATGAAAGTATAGACCAATTGCATTACAATAAAAGTAAACACCAGTCAATTATGACCAGTTACCTACAGGGAGCAGAGTCTAGTTTACCACTGTAAAGGTTCAGTGTCTCCTCTACATAGATGAGTATGAATAAGCAGTGATTAAAGTAGGAAATATGTGATCATCAGTTCCAGGGTATCTTCTTTAATGTGTTAAGACATGAGACAGCTTGAGATAGCAGATTTAATTTAAACAAGTCAACCATTGGTTTACTCATTCATTTATTGCCTTCAATTGCTTCCACAGCTGGTGTGAACATTCGTTACACTTCAAGTGAACAGAAGCCAAAGTGTGTTGTAGTAATTAATTTATGAAAGCAATTAATGTAAGCAACATATGTATGAACACTATCATATGGTAACACATATGGTTAATTAAAGTTTAGAATAATTAGATCTATTTAACCTTATTTTAAGGACTATTGGCACAGGTTTTTCTGTAAAATGTCCATACGTCCTAATTAAGGTAATTAATTACATCGTATTAATGACCTCAGAAAACTAGCTTTAAGGCTTGTGGTTTATTACTTAACTAACAGCAAACCATGGCTCATATGTTCTGTTGCTTTTCAAGATGTTTCTTTTAAGTCAAGATTGACTAGTATATACAGGAGTCAAGTGAATCAGTCTTTCTGGAATAAAGTCATATGCTTTATATCTGAAGGAAAAAATTCCTTTCATAAGTTTGGAGGAAATAAAACATAGTTGCTCTTCTTAGATTAACTTGGCTAACAAAAATATTTTAATAAATTGGCTGATTTCTTCTCTTTATTTACTTTATTTTCTTACCTTTATTTCCATGAAAGACCTCACCAGTTAACTAATACTTAATGCAGCAAGTATGTCAAGCTATTCTATAAAAGGAACTCTGTTCTCTGTACTGATCCAAAGTTATTCTTTTTAGGGAGGGGCTGAGGACTGGGGATCGAACTCACAACATAGTGCTTGCCATGCAGGTGCTTATGCCGCTAAGCTAAATCCCCAGCCTCTCGTTTTTTTCTTTAAGTCATTTTTTTTTTTGCAAAGATGGTTTAAGAGCACTTATAAAAGTGATCCTTCATAAAATGAAATCAACATAGAAAAATAAAATAAAATATAAGAAAAAGAGAGCTCCTTTTCTTATATAAGTTACTATAAGTGTCAAATTTTATGCAGTTTCTTGATAAAAAGAAATTTCTTGGTAAAAAGAAAGCAAGTTACATTATAGGAGCTTCATTTAAACAAAAAATAGCATGCAGCCCTTCCCTTTGGTATTTTCTATCATCATATCGCATCTAATATTTGTGGCTATGGGTGTTGTCTCAATATTCTTTATTAACTTTTGTCGATTATCATATTTGACGAAGTTGTACACGTTTTAAGTCATTCTGGAAAAGTGAACACTTTACACTTTTAGTAGTCTCAATTTTGCATATTTGCACCCAAGGCCCTTTTCCTGTACCCTATGACATTGCAGGGGTAACCTAACACATTCTCTCCATTCCAGTTGGCACAACTGCTGGTTATACATTGTTAACTTTGCAGTATAAAACTACGTGAAACACGTGAAATTGGTTTTATAATTCTAAAATACAGGGTTTTAATTAGACTATTTAGGACTTAATGGGTGAGAGACTATGCCAGATATTTTCTTGGGTCCACATGCCCGAGAGTATATGTTTTGGCAGTCCCTCTATGTGCCTGTGGGAGGCTTAACGGCTTTATACTGCCCACTAGGCCTCATTTTGCTGAACTTTGTTTTCCCTTTTTTGGGGTAACTGACACAAGTTTCCAATTTCTTTCCTCATCCATATCTACAGGGCATTTGATGAGTGGTCACTCTCAGTTCAGTTCAAGAAGGAATCTTAATTTGAGCATCATATTTTAACAAATAAATCTCCTCAAAGCATTGAGAGGTTAAGGGACTTGTTTATGGGTTTACAACTAGTTAAAAAGCTTCAGTTGTGAGGAAACATTTAGGAGGATAGGGCTTTAAAATTTAATGTATAGAATTGATTATTTACCTAATCATAATGATCTGTCTATGCTTCTAGGTACATGACTCATCCTCAAAGCTTCCTTAGGATGCTTTGTAAGTCTTTAAAGATAAGAACTGAGTCTTCCATATCTTGGCTTCTTCATTCCTTAGCAAAATGTCTAGCGCAGAATGTTAATAACTATTGGTTGATAGGGTGAAGCAATTAATGACTGAAAAATCAAAAGCTTACTGGTATCTGCAGAATGGAGAACTATGAGAGGTATATAAGCAATTTTTCCATAGTATTTAAAAAAATTAACTAAAAGTAATAAAAACTTTTCTTCATAGTTACACACATAGACACATATTAGAATCTATTCTATGCTTACTTATCTTAATGTACCTATAATCTATCTACCTGTCTAAGGATGTTCTTTTCTAAAACTGAGACTTGTTTGAAAGTAATATAAAGGTTTTTGATGATACTATAGATCTGAAAAATACAGTCTTCTTCTCACATTCCCTAACGTGAAAATTCATTTCGGTGTATTTTCTTAAAGATTTTATGAGGTGGCAGTTTAAAGGTTAGTAGAAAATTTTTAACTCTAAGATTCTTCCTATGCAGAAGGATTTTTACACAAATATAACCATAAGGTAATTATGAACACACCATGGAAATCTCCCAAGGCTCCAGAGGGATTTTTGTAATGAGTCTTTCCAACCATGCATAGTCCCCATACTTTTAGAAATTTGGCCATATTTTGTAGCATCATTATTTTTCTTAAATTCAGTAAGTACTCAGTAAAATACTTGTCCATCCTAACTGACTAAAAGTAAGGTTACACTTCCAATTTGGCCAGTTAAAGCAACATAGACTATGATGCATTCATTGATTTATTTTGAGACAGAGTCTCTATGTAGTTCAGGCTGGCCTTGAACTCACTATGTAGTCCAGGCTGGCCTCAAAACACTGCAATCCTCTTACCTCAGTCTCCCAAATGCTGGGATTAGAGACATGTACCATTGCACCATTTAAAGTAATGCAAACTGCAAACTTCATAGTTTAAAATGCAAAGACCTGTCCTATACTAAAAATACATATGTAATTAAAAAATAAAAGTTGATAAATTCAGTGTAATCTTAAATACAAATTCAAATAATAAAAATAATAAAGTACTTGATATTAAACAACAGTTTAGGATGGTTGAGTTGACATACCATACTATTTGTATAATGATTTTTAAGTATTTTCTGTTTTGATAGGAGGAAGTTAATTAGATTTTCCTACCTAACTGCCTGTTTTCTCATTTCTCTAGATTGGAACAAATCTGCTTTGAGAAACCCAATGTATCTGCAATTCTTGTGTTGGTCTCTTTATCACACACATTAGGCTAAAAGCTTTCATTAGTGAAAGTTCCTAGGATCTCCAGTCACAGAAAAACACATGACAAGAACAATTCATCACAAATAAGATGACTGTCTCTCATTAGTAGCACATACACATCATTTTTCCAAAGTGAGACATAAGCAAGTCCTATTTTCTGAAAAGAAACTTTAAACTTGTCACAGTTGAAGTATTTGAGAAGCTCTGTGGGACTCAGTCCAGGGATGTTTGTCATATATTAAAACTACAGAGAAATCTGGTTGTAAAAGTTTTAGCATTTTCACATGGCTAATAAAGAACCACTAAATACTACTGAAGCAACCATAAAGTTTTCTCCTGTGGGACCAAAGTTAGCCAGTTTTGTAAAATCTAACCCTTGTGTCAGTGTTTTCTGAGGCTTTGATTTTCACTTTTTTAAACAAATGCTTTGTGTCTTGACTCTACGGACAATTTATCGAGTAATAAAAACGATTTCTAAAATAAAAAGTTAAGAACTCACCATGGCAATGAGAAACTTTTCGGAATGCATCATTTGTCCCTACATGTTTTCAGTGAAAGTACGAATCTTCTTACTTCTAGCTTAAAAATATTATATGAAGATTTTCAACTTTCACAGCTAAAGGATTTTTTCCCATAGAGATTTACATTGAAAATTCTAAGGGAGAACAGACTGTTGGAAGTGCTTAGATTCTGATCAGATTCTGCTCATTGACTTTTAACATAACTTTGAAGCTTAGGGAAATCACTAGATGTTATTGCTAAAACAACTAGGTACATGATCAGAAACAACTACAATTAAATAATACACAGACTTATAGAAATCAGACTAAAATGTCAGGGGTGGGAGGAAAGAGGAAAGGAAAGGGAGAGAGAGAAACGTGCGAAGAAATGACGCCTCTGCAAAGACTGCCTGGATGTTCCCCATAAACAGTGCAATCATGTTAGTTTTGATATAGCATAGCTTTTCATGAACTGGTAATTTCTTGCAGCTGTAATATTAATTAATCTTTTTCTAGTCAGTTCTGTGTACCAAACCAATATATTTTTGTGAGGTAAAGCAGTGTATCATCTTCCCTAGCAGTCAGTGGAATGATTTCTTTTTTTTTTTTAATTTAAAAGAGAATAAAACAAAAGGGGGTAGTACAGAGCAGATCAGAAGAGGACAACATAGGCAACACAGTATTTTACATTAAGTCAACTGGACATCAACATTATCTAACGCCATATCTCTAACTCTGCTATAGTTGAGCATAGTTTCAATTACAATAATATCAAACATAACACAATAGTATAAAGCCATGCATTTAGTGAAAGAATTCCAGGGCTTTCTGAACCGAATAACAGAAAATGATCAATGAGTATTATAATATCTCATTTTTGAT